>CAODLS010949609.1:0-10790 GCA_948243855.1 Flueggea neowawraea | reverse complement strand
TAACTCAATTTATAATTAAAACCTCAATTTTCTCAAATTCACCAAAAATACCCAACTTTTGCCAAAATTATAAATTTACCCTAAATTCTTCAAAATTACAAATCTGTCACTATGCACAATATCAAGTTCAGTCCCTTAATTTTTTTCAGAGAAATCAAAAATTTACAACTTAGTCCTTTCGTTACAAAAACACACCAAATGGTCCCTAATCCCGAACCAAGCATAACCCGATATTCCTGATGGTTCCAAACAACTCTAAACAACCCCTGGAACCTAGATCTAGCTTCAGTTTGCATCAAAAACCTCAAAATCATCCAAAACCAAAAATCAAATTTTCGGACCAAATGAACCCATCAAGATTCAACCATCAATTCTTCATTTTTAAGCTAGATTAATGTTCATTCAACCTCAATATATCATTATCAAACAAAAACCAACTCAAATCCATCCAAAAAAATTGCAAAAATCTGAATCAAAAAATCAATTTTCGGCCAAAAACTGAAATCTGCCCAAAACCAATCGGTTTAACCATGAAACCAAGCAAGAATAGGAGAGAGAAAGAGAAAATCACCTTATCTTGGTGTGGAAATGGAAGATGAACGAAGAGAGAGAGAATCCCGAAGAGAGAGACGATTTTCTTGGTTTCGTGAACAATGAAGTCGAAGAAAGAAGATGAAGGTCGGTTGGTTTGGTCGGTCGGGTCGGCTGGGTTTTAAAAACCCAAACGACAGGTCGTTTGCTACCAAAAAAATTCAACTCCAGACAAGTCAAACGACTTGTCGTTCACAGCAAAAATCACGCGCACGAACGACAATGTTCACACGCGAACGACAGCCTCCAACTCCAGCGAACAACGCGTCGTTTTCTTCTCACCCGAACAACACCGCATACAACACTCCAGACGACACGTCGTTTGGACTCTGAACGACCGGTAGTTCGGTCCTTTTTTTCCAGATTTTTGTTTTTCAATTTTAATCCATTTTTCACTTAATCAAAACATTCCCAAATCATTTCTAAACTTTATTAAACACCTAATTAACATTTAAAACTCAAAATTAACTCTTTAAATTTCAAAAATAAAATTTGAAATTAAATGAAAAATTTCTGGAATAATTAATAAAAATTAACAAAATACTCGCTAAAACAAATTGAAAATAATAATTCTAATCAATAAAATCAACAAAAATTTGACCATACCAAATTTTATAAAACCAATAAAATGATCACCATTGATTACAAAATTAACAAAAATTCATTTAACAAAGAAAAATATTTCTACCAGAAAATTTAATCGAGGAAAAATACGGGATATTACATACTTCCCCCTCAAAAGAAATTCGTCCTCGAATTTCGAAACAAACAGTTCAACACTGAAATCAAACCGACAACCTAAGTTATAAAAAGAAAAGTTATTGCAAGAACATATGGTTAGATATGCAAGAAGAGATCCAACCCAAGTTACTATTACAGAGATCAAGAAAGATTGGGACAGATCCAAACAAATTTAATCGATTCAAACTAAACTTATCAATTATTCCATATATTCCCAAACGATTGAGGCATGAAATATATATTTCAAATATGAGTTCCAAAACTCACTTATATCTCAAATTATTAACCCACAATCATGGCCAACTAACTATTCTCTACACATTCTTTTGCAGAGAATGATATCAAATCAACAGATATCGAATCCGTAAAGCCACAAAAATCACCCAAATTGAATCACATTCACACATTTGAGCTATCTAAAATCATAGAACATCAAGGAATATACCATCTTTGTCACTCACAAAAATATAATAAGTACTCTAATACGTACATCATCTATATTCAATTCTCATGGTCCAAGTCAAACCAACTCATAAGTCAAGTAGCATACTCACAATTGATTCCAGATCATTTCAAAAATCATGGTTACTTACCATATAAATCATATCACTGATCATATCGTTTAACCTCAAACAATTTATCAATCGAAATGAGCATTTCACTGATCGTTCGTAGAAGTCACCAAATAAACTAAAGAAATCAAAGAAGTCATCACGTCTCAAATTATAAAATTCATAAATATTCTCCTCAGAGAATAAGGAACCAATGACCAAAATGTCCCTAATGAATCCCTTCTAACCAAAGTACTATTACAGCTGCACAATAGATATGGTCTATTGAAAGCAAACTGATATAATATGCAATGCCATGCAATACCAAACAAAACATGTGCCGAGATTTGTGAACAAAAAGATTATTAAAATACTGTATTATGATATTTGCTAATTTGCTTGAATATTCTCACAATAATTCCGACTAATTTATACGTGTGATAGAAAAACTGATTTTAATTTTGTGTGTGGAGCAAAACCAATGCTTTTTTGAAGAAGAATCAATGGTCAACAAAACTGACAATATCAGTTAAAACCAAAATTAACCATTAATTCATGTCCGTACGACTATTTCCATCCTCACCCTCAACACCAACCAAATCCCGAAAACTCAGTAACTCAGAACCAAAAAAAGAAAGAAAGAAAGAAAAAGAATAAATCCAACACAATCCATCCATTCTTCCTTTCTCTTCTCCATCCTTTTGCTTTCATGATTACCATGGAAAGAAAATTCTCTGAAAAGCATTCTCCAGAGAAGCTGAACCTATCAGAGACTAACTCCTCAGAACTTGACAATACCATTCCTGATCCTGACAATGACACTTCCAACAATCCTGTTTCTCATGATTCTCCGAAACATGATGTAGAAATTAAAGAATCAGACAAGACAGCAACCGACAATGTAGTTCCGGAGAAGAACGAAGGTAATGTTGAAAAACCTGAAGGCCCTGAAATTGATTACACTCTTGAATCGGTGTCCGAGGAGATTGATCAGTTTATCTTAAGCCTGTCTTTCGAAGATAAAGATGATGGGTTGAGTGAAGAAAAGGATCAGGATGAGAAAAGGGCCATTCCAGTGTTTGTTGACAAGTTCTTGCATCTTGTTGAAGACAAGATTGCGAAACGCGAAGCCAATGATGACAAAGGAAAGCACTGGTGTCAGGACGAAGAGGATGACATCGCTCTTTTGAATTCTGTGCAACGAGTTTCCAAGCTAAATGCGCAATTGGATCAGCACCGTTTCAAATCTGATCAGACCTACGCTGTGTTGATCAATTGTGTCGGAAGCATTCAACAGCGAGCCATGTCGAACCTGGAAGAGGAATTCAGGATGCTACTTGAAGATTCGAGAAGTAACACTGCGGACATTGATCCTAATTTGGGGAAACAACAGGAGGCTGATCATTGCACGTTACAGGATTCTGAACAAACCAAAGAAGAAGAAAATGACTTCTTCTTGGGATATTCAGAAGATGTTGTCGTCAATCTAAATAGGATTGCTAGAGAAATGATTGAAGGAGGTTTTGAATCGGAATGCTGCCAGATTTACATGATTGTAAGGCGACAAGCATTTGATGAGTGCCTAAGCAAGATTGGTTTCCAAAGTATAAGCATTGATGAGGTTCAAAAGATGCAATGGGAAGCATTAGAAAGGGAGATTCCGCCTTGGATCAAAACATTCAAGGATTGTGCAATAATATATTTCTCCAAGGAGTGCAAGCTTACTGAGGCAGTTTTCGCAGATTATCCATCCGTCTCTTCTAGCCTTTTCAGCAATCTCACGCGTGGCGTTGTGATTCAACTTCTTAATTTTGCCGAAGGGGTCGCTCTGGCTAAGCGTTCCGCAGAGAAGTTATTCAAGTTTCTTGACATGTATGAGGCATTGCGCGGTAGCATTTCTAACATGGATGGTTTGTTCCCGGAGGAAAGCCAGAATGAGCTGAAAAGTGAAACATTATCTGCTCGTTCTAGAGTTGGAGAGGCCGCAATTTGTATATTCAGTGATTTGGAAAATTCAATCAAATCTGATACTGGGAAAACTCCTGTTCCTGGTGGTGCTGTTCATCCATTGACTCGCTACACGATGAATTATCTGAAATATACGTGCGAGTACAAGGCAACTCTGGAACAAGTCTTCAGGGAGCATTCCAGGATTGAGCGAGCAGACTCAACGAGCAGGCCGTGTTTTGAAGGGGGCGAAGCACAGAACGCGAACAATAACAATGATGATGTGGAAAACCAATTGTCTCCATTCTCGAATCAATTTATGAGAGTGATGGATTTACTAGACTCCAATTTGGCAGACAAATCCAAACTCTACAAAGACATTGCATTGAGTTGCATTTTCATGATGAACAATGGCCGTTACATCCTGCAGAAGATCAAAGGTTCTGCGGAGATTTACGAAGTGATGGGCGACACGTGGCACCGAAAAAAGTCCTCTGATCTCAGGAACTACCACAAGAACTATCAAAGAGAGACATGGAACAAGATTCTGGGATGTTTAGGGCATGAAGGCCTACAGGTTAATGGGAAAGTTCAAAAGCCGGTCCTGAAGGAGAGATTCAAAAGCTTCAACATGATGTTTGATGAAATCCAAAAGACTCAATCCACTTGGGTTGTGAGTGATGAGCAGCTTCAGTCTGAACTTAGAGTTTCTATCTCTGCGGTCATGATTCCGGCTTACCGATCATTTCTCGGCAGGTTTTCACAGTATTTAGTTCCTGGAAGGCAATCAGAGAAGTACATCAAATATCAGCCTGAAGATATAGAGAACATGATTGATGAGTTGTTTGATGGAAATACAACTGGTATGGCAAGGAGGAAACCATAAGTAATTTAAGTAAATTAACCACTCTGTATTACAATTATGCAATTGACACAATTACATGGAAGAAGAGTGTTTTAAGATTTTTATTAGTTTGATTGATATGAATCTACAATTTATTTTCAAATTAGGCCAATATAATTAATCACTTGAAGGCTACTTTGCAGGGGGTTTGAATGATAACATTCGTTTGTTATTCTGGTGCAAGAATGTATTATGCACTTTATTTAGATTTACTAATGAATTTACTTTCAAGTCTCTATTGCTTTTCGTAAATGAGATGACTATAACCGGCACTTAGGATTATTGTTTCGTTTGATTTGTCGTTGTAATTGATTTTTGTGCTTGTATGGTTTGAATCATTCATTTTTAAGTAAGGTAATTCTTGAAATTATAGAAGTAAATTGGTCAAAATTCTCTTTAATTTTATACTTCCTCCGATACATTATCTTTTTTACAAGGAAAATACTTGCCTACACTTGAAATATGTCATTATTCATACACCATATAAATAAATGAGTGAAACCATGAGCGAGGACATTCTCTAACAATTAAGACAATGTCTTATGTGTCACTCATCTATTTGTTTGCAAAAGGCCAATTAAAACAACTGTGAAAAAAGGCTTGAAAATATTGAAGAACATTCCATTGTGAAATCTTAACGAAAAAAGGAAAATAACTCGTCCATTTTATTAATAACTGTAAAAATATGATCCCGAATTTGATATGGAGTTTATTGCCATTACATATATCAATCTGGTGTTGCAGTAGTCTGCACTAGTGTTGCATACACTTTGACAGAATGGAGTCGTTCTACGAGAGACTCCTTCTAGCAAGATTGAGTTAAAAACTATTATATAACCCTAGCAGGTGTATAGAAATTATGCTTTCATCATATGTTGGTTGTGTGGTCTATTTGCCTGTATGACACGACATCTTTATCATGATTGATATTAGTTCTATCATGATTTATGACGAGTTATGGTTCCATCATGTGCGAGTCGGAGATGTTGAAAAAAAAAGTCCGCTCATGACAGATTAACCGAATCCAGTTGGTCAAGGCGTGAACCAAGACCAATTGATAAGCCCAATTAAATTGGAAATAAATTGGACCTGTAAAACCCATTGAACCCATAAGCCCATGTGGTGAGCTTATAAAATCCATTTGGAAGGGATTTTTTCATTTCCAAGATTAATATCACAAAAATGTTCTTTCATTTTCTTTGAAAGAATAATTTTTCTTCTCAACCAAAAAGAAAGGGAAAAAGTTCTTCTTTCTTCCCCACCTAATCCTGCGTAGATCGGTGTAGCATCTAGACTGCAGAACATTCGAGCACTTCCGTCGACATCTTGATAATGGTTTGTTCGCGAAGCCAACATCGAAATTCAGATTCGTGCCACTGTTGCCCGTTGTTGCCTTACGCTAAAATCGAGGTTAATAAGTCGAATTTATTTATTAAACTGTTTATTTGTTAAACCTATATAGATTTTCCTTTAAAAATAAAATTTTTATCGTCAAGAGTATGATTCTTGACCGGCATCAAAGTCTTGGACTAACAAGTAACATGAATAGGAGTCGCAATTATTGCAATTATATATTGCACCAAAACTTCCGTTTTGCCCTAATTATAGTAAAAAAACATAGTACTCCCTTTATGTGAGGTTTTTTGTTTTTGTTAGTAGTTTAAGAATAAGCTTTGTTTTTACTCTTACTTTTCAATAATTAATATTGTTTGTTTATTGGTATAACAGTTATATTGATAACTACAATGATACTCTTTTTGACTATTTGTTTGATGACTCAATTCAGTTAATTTGCTTTTGAAATAATCAAAGTATTCATATCTACGGAACTTCTTCGATGGAATATGGGAAATCAAGACAATTTTCCATTAATTTTTCTTTCAGCCAACAAGATACTATTTTGTTACCCAGCGCGGGTAGACTGGACGGTAAGGTATGTGCATGCTGCAAGTTAGGCGCGGGTTTGAGGTGTAAAGCTCCTGGGCCGCCTTGAATTACACCTTCTCTGTAATGGACATGTGGACTTGCGTATTGACCCATCGATAAGCCTGGAATATGCGGGCTAGCTTCCCCAAGAAGTTATATGTTTGGGTGTGTAGCCCGAAAGACCGTTCAGGTGGAATTCCCTTGTTATAAAAAGAAAATACTATTTTGTTTCTCGTTTGCATGAAAACATTAAATTGAATTAAGTAAAAAAGATAGTTTACAATTATAAGTTGCTAAATCTTCTCAAGAAAAAGTTATCCTTAGAAATGTCAACAATTTTACAAATTTCTTTTTTCCAAGAAAAGAGCGGAATGAGTTTCCAACAAAATAAAAAATTTACCGTTAAGAGTACGATTCTTGACCGGCGTCCAAGTCTTGGACTAACATATATAGGAGTCGTGATTGGACTGTCATTCGTTTGCATGCGTCTGCATTCACTGTGAGGCGAACTTTTACACCGCAATTATATGATGCCCAAAAACTTCCCTTTTTTTTTTGTTAGTAGTTTAAGGATAAACTTTGTTTTTACTCCCTTACTTTTCAATAATTAAGGTTGTTTGTTTATTGGTATAACAGTTATACTGATAACTACAATAACACTCTTTTTTAAGTTAAAAAAATATTAAATGAGCGTGTATAGAAGAAATATTAGTGCAAAATATATAATATGATCTAATTCATTTTGGGACATTAAAGTGACTTTTTGTCTCAGATAAAATTGGACGAAGGAAGTAAAATTTTATTTTGGCTGTTTTACACAAAATAATGTCCACTCGGATTCTAGCATCTTCTTTTTTGTTTTTTGTTTCCAGCAGTTGCCATGTGTCAGTTTGTAATTTAATCAGGCCATCTCATTAAGCCACATGAGCACAAGGATGGAAAAGTTAGTGATGGTAGTCTCCATGACACAAATGTTATGCATATGATGAAATAAATAAGCCATGTCTCCCTGTTAAAACTTGCTCAAATGATTGGTGAATTTGGAGGTCTGATTACTCTTCTAACCAAATAGTTAACTCATTTGCTGTTTGAAGGTATAGCGAAATTTTCTCTTCGATCTTTTGATTTTCAAAAAGTTCATCTCCTTTTTCTGAGAGTCCTTGAAGCGTCTAACCGTTCATCTAACATTAAAAATTTTATTAATTTTGCTCATGTGGCCTTAACTTTTGCTAATGTTGTGTGAAATTTGAAGTAAAATAAATTTTAATGACATAATTACTCTTTGCATATTTTTTAACACACCCAACGTTAGAAATTGTCTTCCTTCACCTTGATATTTTTTCTTTCTTTTCTTCTATCCCTAACAAAGTGTCACGACCAATTTTCGGATCATGACCGGCATACGAGACAAACTGTCTAAGAAAATCCGACACATCTCGCACAAGCCTTGAAGAACAAAACTTATAAATAATTTATTGCATACAATTTTAAAACCATTTTAAAATGTAATTAAATAAATAGAAACCAAACTTATTTAAAACATAAGTTTTCAAAGTAATAATATTTCTAAATAATAAAATCATACTAAATACTAAATAAATCTACAAAATAATACACCAACAAGTATCCCGGTGTGAAGCAACTAACAAAATAGATAACTGGGCCCCTAAAGAAAAGGGCATTGACTGCATCTTCAGAACACCTTACTGAGTGTTGAATGCCTAAAGATCACAATCAACCAAAATAGCCTAAAAAATATTAAAGGGGAGGGGGTGAGTAAATTCAGTGAGGAAACGACACTCTAAATCGCCTCTGTGACCTCACATTCATTTTGAAAAAGTTTTTAGAAAATATCATATGCAGATATAAGTGTATATACATATACAAGATAAGTACAAAATAATAGTTCTGAAATTCTTTTCGAAATCGTTCGCAACCAAAATAAATAGCAGACATAAATACATAATATTTATATGTAACATATATCATGAGACAAGCATAAACTCTTAACATGCATTCATGCATATCAATATATTACTTATTCTTGTTCATGCAAATTAACCATTGAGCTCTGAGGCGAATACATTAACAAAATCAATAATCATGCACTGCAGGTATCATGCACGGATGATAAAATGCAGACCAACATATATCATACAATTATGAATAAAGTCCTTTTTTTTTCAGATTATGCAGAAGTTTATGTAATTATGTATATCTTATGATTTATCAGTTACCAAACTGAACAGATTTGATAGTCACTGATCATACACCCGTATTATATTAAAATTGTTCTGACTAGATCAAATCAAAATAAACTAGCAGCCTTAGGAGCCTAAATGGTACGCAACTCAAAAGGGCTAACAACTGACAACCTTAGGGGCTCAAAATAGTACAACGTTCAACCTAATGGTCTCAAAGCTGTAACAGACAGAATGATCTAAGTACATCCGCAAGCATTGCAGTCCACGTGCTCTAACAAGATATACCCTGTTGGATTTTTAGCATGAAAACATAGACAGGATAACAAAAAAATTTCATCTAATCACTCCAATAACAAACCAAGATTGATAGATTAAATAAAGATTAGATCTTTACTTACATGATGAGTGCTGAATCAAATTTGATTATTCACCAAGAGCCATAGTTCACCTTTGCCAAGGACGAACCCTTACTCTTTAGATTTGCTCCAAGCTTTATAAGAACCTTAGCCTTAAGACTAAGATCTCTATTTCACACACACTAGATCTATACTAGAACGAGTTGAGGTGTGCTATTACTAAAGTAAATACTTTCTAATGGTGAATATAGGGTTCGACAATGCCAGGTTAGTTTGTGTTCTCTTAGAGCCGAAAACACCAACTCAATTAGGGTTAGATGTAGCATCACATCTTAGGCATTTATATAGTGTTAGAGTGATCCTATTAGGGTTAGAATGTATCCAAAAACCCTAATAAATCATGTCATGGCCGACCACTCACTCATTTTGGGTTAGGAAGTCTAATTCCTACTTTAAAGGGAAATGCTCCTAACTTTTAGGATATGACCATTGAGCTTGATTTCCTTACACTATATGGGCATTTATTAAATCAATTAATCCATGATTAATTAATTAAACATGTCATGGGATGAATTATCATATAATTAATCCATACCAACCATAGCCGAAATTCACCTATGCACCTTAAGTCAACATTTGGCCTAATTGTAAGAAGAGAGATAAAACTCATTCTAGATCTTTCGTGTGCGATCCCGTAGGTTCATTCAATATTGACAATGATTTTAATATACATTAATACTCATAAATCACTAGGGGCCTCTAGTAAGACGTAGTGACTACCCAAATTGAATGAATGTCGACTGGAGCCAACAAACCTAATTGCAACCTTATACAATCTTTTACCTTTCGATATCATGATTAGCATGAAGCATGAAACATGCCACCCTCATTTGTTGCTAAAACATTTCTTGATCTCTAAATGAAATTGATTCAATCAAATAAATGATAACTCTTTTATCATTTCATTTGGGCATGACCATGCATTACTCCGTGTCATTTATCAAGTGGTCGGTGATATCTTCTCTCTCTTATGAGAGAGTGTCAATCGCTTCACTTCACTCATGTTTTTAGCATGATTCTTAGTATACCCAATCAAGTTCATACTTGCCTCCAGTTACGGAAGGCGTTAGGCAAATGGTCAAAGTATACTAATTCTCACCTAGAATCCATATCGATTTTAAGTCTAAGGATTTCTAGTATAAACATTGCATGAGAACTACTTATGACATATAACCATGTAGTATTCTTTTGAATGGATCGATTCAATACAATGTTTCCTAAAATGTATTTATGTCTCTAATTGATATCTCTATATCCCATGACCTTGTAGAATATAATCATCTTATAGAGCACATACTAGTCTTAGTTTGTTATCACTCCCATGATAACAATCGACAAGGGATAATTTAGAATGTTATTCTTCCTAGTCTTAAGGTTCTACTATCAAATCACATATTTGATTTAACTTAAGTAGAATAATCATTCATGGACATTTTATTAAGTTAACTATACACAAGAATAATAACTAGATAAAATAATACCTCATTTTATTTAATTAAATAGATTACAA
>CAODLS010949586.1:0-32834 GCA_948243855.1 Flueggea neowawraea | reverse complement strand
TTTCTCTGCTAAGCATTTCTGTTGGTCTCCAGGTCTGTTCCTGCATAATTGATGGGTCAATCTAATTTGGAAATCCAAATGAAGAAGATAAAAATCTCACATTCTTCTCTGCTTTTATTGTATGATTTGGTTACAGAACATTGGCCTGCATTTTGAGAACTGGAATGTTGGAATTCTTGATCCAGTCACATTGTGAGGCCTCAATTCTGGCACTTGGGACTTGTCTAAATGGAAGTGGACATACAAGGTTTGTTTTATTTTTATTCCTCATTATAAGCTTTCTAATTGCAACAATTGAAACCCTGAAGGAAATTAAACAGCTAAGGTCTGGTTGAGCCAGATGTTGGTAAAAGTGAACCAGAGTGACATGCCGGTCAAATGTTGGTAAAAGTACACCAGCCAATGGCGGATGTCCAATCTATTTCATCATTCCAGACAATCCTTCCATGATTTGGCTGCTAATCAGAGATGCCAGGGAGATGCACATTCAAAAGTAAATACTCTAGCATGCTTTCTTTTCTGACATAAATTACTGTCTATTACGCATCGTGCCTGATGACATTCTCTGTCTTCTAAGAGTAAGGGTCGAACTTGTTTTGGAATTCCACCAAGCGCAGACGCAATGCGTGCAGGAATGCACTAAGAGTTTCCATCGAGACAGGCAGCAGGAGTAGGTAGAAAGCGACCAAGCCCGACAGAGTGTCGTAGATGATATAGACAGGCGACCAGAGTGTCGCCGGAGAGAGAATGAGAGAGTGTCGGTGGAAAGAGACAGACTGTCGCCGGAGATACAGTTCGGCAAGGAAGCGAGAAAGACCGCAAGGATTGAGAGAAGACAGAGGAGAGCCGGAAAGTGTCGACGTGGGACAGCGAGTTTAGGCACTTGTTCAGATGGGGAAAGTGGATTGTACACTGAAGTGGGTTGTTTTGTTTTCTCTTTTTTCTTTCGTTTTTTTCATGAAATTTGTGGCATATGTGGGTGAACAACCAAAACTGCGGAATCTTTCTGCTGCAGTCGGAGGGCAGTCGATATGTTCTTTTTTTCCCTTGGTTCTGAAGTTTTCCGCTTTTTAGTCTGTAAATAAAAATTTTCAGCTTATAAATGCCAGACGTCAATGCTCTCTATATGCCAGAAGTTGGAGACTTTTACATCCCCTTACCATAAAAAGTAATCATCCTCATCCTACAAAATTACGCAATTTTGACTCTACAACTATAAAGTTTTTATAAAAACACTAATCCAAATAATTTTTTCCACCTTATAAATGAATGACATAAATTATTTATTAATTGATATGTAATATAATTATTCTTTCAATATTATACTTAATTTAAAATAAATACGATAAGAGTTCGTTGGCTGACATGGATTAGAATTGAAAATGTAATTCCAATTCTGTTGGAATTAGAACTGAATAAGAATTATAATTTAGACGTTTTGATAACATAGAATTGAAATTGAATCAAAATTAGAATATGATCAAAATTAGAATTGATTATTTAAATAATTATTTAATACAAATTAAATATTTAATTATTTTATATTAATTTAATAATAAATATTTTTTGAGGGATGGAAAGAGAGGGGAGAGAGAGACTAAGAGAGAGGAAGAGAGTGAGAGAGATTTAGGAAAGAGAGGGGGGATAAAGAAGGAGAGGGGGAAAGAGAGAAATGGAGAGAGAGGGAAAGAGAAAGGGGAGAGACATAGAGGGAGGGAGAGGGGGAGATAGAGTTGGAATTGTGAATATTTGGGTTTCCCTTTAAGAATTGGAGCATGCTTTATTACAATTTAGGGAACTGGGCATGAAATTAGAATTACAAATTCTTTCTGTTAGCCAAATAACAAAATTATAATTGTTTGGTTCCAATTCCTCAATTCTAGACCCAATTCCATGACTGCCAAACGGTACCTAAAGGTCTCTTTGGATTGTAGAATTAGATTTGGAATTCCGAATTGTAATTACCATTCCAATGGTGTAGGGAATTAGAATTGAACATTTTACACATAAAATGGTTGAATTAGAAATGATAAAAATTAGAATTGATTGTTTAAATAATTATTTAATATAGATTAACTATTCACTTATTTAATATGAATTTAATATTAAATAATTAATTGTTTTTTCAAAGGGAGGGAGAGATAGGGAGTCAAGGGAGGGAGAGATAGAGAGAGACAAAGATAGAGTGGGAGAGAGAATTGGGACAAAGAGGGGGAGAGAGGGAGGAAGGGAGAGGAAGAGATAGAATGAGGGAGAAAGAGACAGGGGAACATGAAGAGAGAGACATAGAGAGGAAGAGAGAATTGAGAGAAAAAGATAGATAGGGACATAAAGGGGAGAGAGAGACAGGGAGAAAGAGAGGGAAATAGGGAGAGAAAATTCAAAGGGATGGATAGGGAGACAAAGGTGTACATGGAAGGAGGGAGGGAGAACTGAGACAATGAGAGAGAAGGAGGAGAGGGGAAGAAAGAATTGACAGAGAGATAAAGAGAGAGAGAAAGAGAAAGAGGGAGAAATCATCTGAGGTAAGCTTATTTGTGCCTGCTTATGCAAATTCCATACACTATGACAAACTAGGCATTCATTGTACATATGTGTGCATGTTATGTTTGAGTCCATCAATAATTCATTATACATTCATAATTTATAACAGGGCCATAATTTGGGGCCATATAAAAGGGCCATAAAAAATACACCTAGCCCGACTCAGTGCCCAACCCTACTGGTTCTACTCTTTGATTTTTTCACAAAAATCTTGTAATTTTAGGCATATTAATCCTAAGATTCCAAAATAGATCCTACACTCCTAATTATTCCTCTTGAAACCCTAAGAATATACAGTTCCTTTCGCACATTCACCTTCTCTTTGTCATTGGTTTCATCTCACTCTCCACTCTTGTTTTTAGTTGTCACAACGAGACTTTTACCTTTCTCCTTGGTTTGTTATCCCTCCATAAATTTTTGCTTCTATGTTTTTTGCTTTTATTTTTGTCTCTTCTTATTTTTTATTTGCATGCATGCATGTTGATACTGGTTTATGGCTCAACTTTAAAATGAGATGCCAATCTGCTGTTTTTTTATGTTGAATAGAAGATTAGCCATGGTGTGACTTGGTTATTGCAACTATTGGTTCTTTTTTTTTTGTTTTTTTTTGCAAGTCACTTCTCTTTGAGATGTCCAAGAAACAATGTGTTGTTCGAGATGTCTAAGAGATAATGCATCGTTCAAGATGTTTTAGAATTGACACGTTGTTCGAGAGGTTCCAGAGGACTTGTTTTTGCTGTTGTGAACCATGTCATTGCTGTTATGTGTTAGACCACTTGCCGTTGCTGTTGTGGACCAGACCACTTATCGTTGTTGTTATGGACCAGGCCACTTGCCGCTGCTTGGAGGATTCATTACCCCGTCACCGCTCATTACCCTTATGGGTGTTCCGAAGCCACTTCTTAGAGAATTTCATCCCCACCACCACGTGAATGTTTAGGAGCTGCACCTAAAAGGACTTCAACGAACTATAACATGGGCATTCAGGAGCCTCTTCATGGAGGAATTCATCCCCACTACCACGTGGGTGTTCAAGTGCACCTTGATGGCTCGTGATTCCTTTGTGGGTCATGGTTCATGGATCGTGACTCATGATTCAAGGCTTGCAGAGTTCACCACCTCCTAGAGCTCACCACCTCACAGAGTTTACCGACTCTACTCTCGGAGCTCATCCACATTTGCATAGTTCACATCATCGCTGAATTCACCAACTTGCAGAGTCCATCATGACCAACTTGCTTTGCAAAATTCATAGACTTGCGACACTCACCACCTCGTGGAGCTTGCCACGTCACGGAGTTCATTATCTCCACTTCGCATCATGTAGTTTGTAATCTCCACTCCACCTTGTGAAGTTCGTTATCCACACCATTTCTTGAAGTTCGTGATCTCCACCCCACCTCATGAAGTTTGTCTCCTTGTAAGGTCAACATCTCAACCCACCTCGCGGAGTTCACCATCTCTTGTGGAGTTAATGAGGTTCAACATCTCGACTTCACCTTGCAAAGTTCACCTCCTCGTGAGGTTCAACATCTCGACCCTTATTGGCAGAGTTCACCATCTCCTTGTGGAATTCACCTCCTCATGAAGGTTACCCACTTACTGAATGGAGTTTATCGGTTAGTTAGTCATTCACTCCACCTCATGAAGATGTAATGTTCATAAACTTTCCTCTAAATGATCGAAATGATCGAGATGACTATATGACCATGATGATTGTTGTTCTTGTTCATATGCTTTTCTTTCCTGCACAATTTGTATGTATCGTTGCTCCCCAATCACTTGGCCAAATGACTTTTAGACAAGTGATTTCGGTTGCGTCTTAGTAGGAGTTGGTTCACTTATTGAGGAAGAAGTAGACAAATTGTTGCGTGCACTCATGATAATACCACTTGGGGTTTCACTTGCCACATGCCTTAGCGAATAAATGTTGTGTGTGTTCATGACAATACCACTTGGGGTTTTACTTGTCACACGTTTTAAAGAATAAGTTGTTGTGTGCGTTCATGACAATACCACGAGGGCTTTTACTTGCCACACTTGCGTGATGGTCAATTTTCCATTACGTGTGTTTTATGATGAGCGTTCGGTTTCCTGCAAGCTTCGTACTCTATTTCCACATTGCAGTTTATCCTTTCATCGCATGTTTTCATAGTGAGAGCTCAGTTTTCTGCAAGATTTTCTACTCACTTTGCGTATTTTTCACGTGAGAACATGATTTCTTGTAAGCTTTTCTACTCACAGTTTAGTTGTTCATTACATGCTCTTGGTGAGAGCTTGAATTTTAACAAGCCTTTCCTCTCACGCAACTTTAGTAACCTCTTATTCTTTACCGCATGCATAAATGGTGAGAGCCTAATTTTTCGCAAACTTTTCTACTCGCTCTGCCTCTCAATAGTTTTAAGATGGTTTGTTGATGGCGAGGAGCCAATTCTTTGACTCGTAACACGCCATGTCGCTTTTGGTTACATAGGCCATGTTTCCCGCAAGCCTTTTTTTGTTTCATGTGGCTAAGCACTTGGCTGGCCTTAACCTATTATTCATTCACAAGAGTAGTTATTTATGCATGAGAGAGAAGAATGCTATTCGTTAAAAAAAAAATTACACAAGAAAAAAGTCAACAAAAACTTAAAGTGTTTAATTTTTTACCACCATCTAAAGTATACTCAAGGGACAAAGCCAGGCATTTCTAGTGGCAGCATACCGAGCTGGCTATATGTTGATCACTTCTTTGATCATCATTACTCCTTCGATGCATTGTTTCATTGATCGGCTCCCCTCTTGATGCTTCATCATCAACAGATTGGTCCAAGTGCCCACCTCTAACTAAGTTCTCAATTTTATTTTTCAGTTCTCAACACTTATTCGTGGAATGTCCACTAGCATCATGGTATCGACAGTAGGCATCCACATTCTTCCCTAGAGGCCTGTTAGTTCTTAGGGGAAAAGAAATGAGTTCAGACCCCTTTATTGCCGCTAAGATCGCTGACGTCGACTCATGCAGCGGTGTGTACTTATCAAAATGGGTAAAGAGTGCTCTAGAGTCTCACGACTTCTTCTTCCTACTCGGCTCCTTTTAAGCCTCGTTCTCTACTTCTTCTCTTTGTCCATCCTATAATCCTCATGACATCAGTATGCAAGATGTACTTGTTGGTTTGAACAAAAAAAATCGGCCAAGGTCTTATGCTAGTTTAGGGACAATGACTCCTAGAGTTGGACAGATTGTGTCCCTCACAACATTGCGACCACTGCCACTCTAGGTTGCAGAGTCGCATTCATGAGCCTATCCATATACTGCAGAAGAGTCTTCTTCTCACTTTTCCTTACATTTAGCAGGTATGTGGCATCCTTCTTTCTTTTGTTGTTTATGATGAAGGGGTTGATGAACTCTTTCCTTTGTTGGTCGAAGTAGGAAAGTGAAGCCTCCTTTAGTCAATTGAACCATGAACGAGCATAATTCTTCAGTGAGATTGGGAACGCAAGACACATGATGACATCCTCCTATCCATGAAGCATCATGATGGCCTCATAGTTTTGAATATGCTTGTATAGGTCCTCCTTTCCTTAGAAAATCGACTGTGGCATCTTGAATTTTGAAGGAAGTGGTTTTCATATAACCTCATTGTTAAATGGCACTTTGGCTCTCTGTTGCTCATCCTCTACAGAAACCAACTTCCTTTGCTAGAGAGCCTCCTGAATCATCTTCATCATGTCTGTCATCTCTCGAACATTCATTTGGACTGGTGCTTTACTTAGCCTTCTTTAGAGGAACCCTTGTGCCTTCCACCACTTCGGGGTAGCTTTCATTCCTATCTCAACACAAACTTTGAGCACCAGGGCATTGGCGTACGTTTGTCGAGGTGGAGGATTTCGATCCTCGGGAACGTGGGGGAGTCAATGGTGACATTCGTGTGAAGTGTCACATCTTTCCACTGCTACTCTACTTCGAGCATAGGCACACAAGGTGAATGGGAGGGCCACTTGAAGAAGAAATTGCTGGAACAAGATTGCCATCTCACTTAGAGCTTTTTGGTTCTCCTTGTTCAGCCTCCTCAACACCTCGTAATCGGCAAGTGGAATAGTAAGAACAACAATTCTCGTGGCTCCATCTCCAACTCCGGCACTAGCTACTCTCGTCTCCTCCTCACAATGACCAGTTTGTTAGGAAGATGTTCGCACCAAGGTGGATGTTGTAGATGTTGATTTTGAGGATGAAATCTTTCATGAAGGTTAATGAATTAGGTTTTTTGTTCAGGAATTCTCACAGACAGCGTCAATTATTATTGTCTCAGAAAATTAACAACAATAATAAGAACATTTGAACACTTGAGAATCATGAATGTTGCCTTGTAACCTGAAAACACAGAATACGATGAGGTCATGATGTTCTCTGGAGGAGTCTCCGATACTCAAATCGGTAGATAGTTTAGCAAAGTATCAGTATGTGTAGAGAGTATTACCTACCTCGATCAGTTGTTCACCATGTCTAATTATAATGGAACAATTTCATGAGTACTCCGTAACGTCTCTTACTAATAACGAGTTGTAACTCAAAATTAAATATTCTTAATAGTATTTTTCCCATGTCATATCATGTTCAATTCTAGTTGAATGTCTAAAACAAACGCCAAATCCAGGTTGTGTTCGTTTTAGCGGATTTAGCAGCCAATAGCACAAGCATATTATGGATTAGTAAATAGATACTTTCAAACACATTATCTCAATCTCAAAATTAATGAGCAACGAGAAAAATAAACAAGACATATTTACTTCGTCTGAACGAGACATGCTGTTAATCTTCTACTCTACCTTCAATTCAAACATATCAGATGCTTGACATACAACATCGGAGATTCATTAATGAAGAAAAGAAAAAAAAAATTGATAGCAACCAGCATATATACAATTTCAAGAACATTGCATCTTAATTAATAATTCTGCATAAAAATTGGTACATCAGAGTAATTAGTTATACACAACCACGGCCAATTTTTACATTTCACAACATCATCATATATGCAGAAAATATAGGATACTTTCATGCATGCAGAAATAATACAACTATATATAATACATTTGGATAGTATAATTAGGTCTCAAACATGCATACTGGTTTATCACGCACATATATATGTCTACAAATCTATCTGCTCATGCCTCCTTCGACAGTTGGCGGGATTGAAGCCATTTCCAAGCTGCGATTCTTTTTCTCTACGTTGCCATACCATCCTGCAAGTTTAGAAAGAATAATTACTAACGGAACATTGAGGATTTTGGAAACAAATTCAGGTAAACAATGAAATTGCGCAAATGAAAATTATTCGTACATATAAAACCGCCATCGGTTTTGAGTATAATAATGTTTGCAAATGATTTGATAAGTGCAATTGGAACTTAATTTTTCACAATGTTACAGAAGATAGGCTTTCTTTATTTGGCATAGCAAACAAAAGAAGAGATATCAGCAAGAAATTATACCTATGGACAAGTCATAACCACGGGTTTTGAGCTCAGGATATTCTTGGCAAAGCGCACAGTACTCGCAGCAGCAATGAACCAAGCAATCCCCACAAGGGCTCTCCTTCAACGAGTATTGCTGCCTCATTTTTGCACGATAGAAGCATGAGTAGCAACAAGGACAAAATGTCACACATGCAATGAGAGTGTAAAGTGCTCCATTCACTCTGCAAGCTACAACATATAGAAACCACCAAACACATCTTAAAAATATTGTCCAGCTACCAAAAACAAAAATGCTTTCTTTGTAACGATCATTTTTAAGTTGATCAATTGTTTACAATGCATGCAAACTTAAATAATTAAACATTGATCAATTTTCTAGCTTGTTTGACACCCTTGAAACTTCAATTAAAATTGATGAATTCTCACGTTTAGAGTCCATTGAGCACATTGAAATCCAATTTAAATGGTCAAGGGGAATGCCGATTTAGTATAACTAGAAACATGCTTTTGAAAAAATATAAATTTTTGATTGTCCTTGAACCAAAGGAGAATGAAGTTATGAAACTTCCAAAAAATATAGCATTAGATCATAACTAAATGTTCAAGAAATTGAATATGGAAGATGGCTTTATAAATGTGTCTCTGTAC
The DNA here is from genome assembly GCA_948243855.1 of Flueggea neowawraea. Taxonomy (NCBI): domain Eukaryota; kingdom Viridiplantae; phylum Streptophyta; class Magnoliopsida; order Malpighiales; family Phyllanthaceae; genus Flueggea; species Flueggea neowawraea. Next base: position 24,179 of record CAODLS010949586.1, on the reverse strand, counting down.
TTACTAAATTAGGACTGCAACTGAGCGAAGCTTGGTATGGTCAAATTTGGCTCATTTAATAAGTAATCTTTAAATTCAGTTTAAATTCGGTTAGTTAATAAAACGAGCAAAAAATAAGCCAAATTTTGATATGCTCAAATTAGATTTGCGGCCTGCAAGCATAAATGAGCTCACCGTGTGGGTTCATGAAAACGTGATTTAAAATTAATTTCAAGTTCAGTTCGTTTCTGAGGAAAAAATATTAAAAATTTATACTACTTTTGTTTAATTATCTGAGATTTTAACTTCAACTGGTGTATGTATTTTCCAGTAAACACAAAGTGTACAGTTTCATGAACATGCCATCCATTTTTTCCTTTTAATGAATGGGATTGTGGTACAATAGCATTCGGAGCCCCTTGTGGAGGTTTGGTATTCAGCTCATAAGGCCATTTTCATGTTTGGCTCCACTAATAAACGAGATGGTATTGATATTGAGACTCGATTTGAAAACAATTCGAGTTTGAACAAAACAACTTTTCACATGAACAAGCATAACCTTCAACGTATTATGACTAGAAGCAACCCTTAAGTTCTGAAATATACTCAGTAAATTCTTGTATTACATATCTTGGTTTAAAATCACTCATATATACGTCTCAACTAATTTAATCTATTATTTCAACTAATTTATTAATTACCAATGCATTCACTTAAAATATAAAAATAAAAAAATTTATAAAATTAAATTAGTTTAACTATTAAAATTATTATTTTTTAATTTTCGTAAAAAATAGTTAGCATCTATTATATAAAATTACCACAAATTATGTATTCAACAATATTTAGAGTATTACATTTTTAAAGAAGGAATATAAGTTGCTTTAGTTTTTCAATATTTCAGCATTCATTTAATTATTCTTTATTCTACTTTATAATCTGCATCTCAATCAATAAAAAACAAACACAATTTCTTACAATGAAACATAAAAATTTTAAGGCCAGAAAATTTATCAGAAAATTAATCTATCTTTCGCAAATTAATAACGAAATTATCTAAAACCAGATAGCTTCTATAAAATAAAATAAAATAAAATAAACCTGATGATCCCTCGTCAACAATCTCAGGAATTCTTCCAAACGTGACACATGGGCACCAACACGTTATACAGCGTGGAATGAAGAGAAAAAGAGAAACACCAAGCATTAGCCACACCACTCCTCAACGGAGGAGCGTGAAATTAACGCCCCACCACTCTCAACCGTACCCAAAACGTAACCCAGATTTACTTACAGTTTCTCCAGTCAGAAAAGCAGTCACAGAGACCAGTGCACCACGGCACCTTTTTCTTGGGCTCAACACGAGGAGGAGGTCAAGGAGCACTACTCTCGTTGTAGTACTGACTGCTTGCAGTTGCACTACCCACCGGAATACCGGTCGTTGTCGATTCTTCACTGAATGGGAGTAGCGGCGGCGGGGCGGCTGCTCAGCGGTTGTGAAGGGTGGAGAAGGAGGTGGTTTTGGGTACATGATGATGATTGAATGATTCAACAAAGAATATGATTTGCTCTGAAGCTCAATTATTGAGGAAAGTGGGAAATTTGTTGTTTTAATGTGATGATATGGATCAGAAATTGAGGTGGGAAGTGCAAAGGAAAGGAGAGGAAAGAAAGAGTCTTCGAGTGGAATTGTCAAAGGTCAAGTCAACCAAGGTGTGTGTTTCTATCACTTCTTTTGCTTTGTTATTTCTTATTTGTAGAATGGAGTTTTGCCGTAGACCCATTTGTCAAGTCAAGGGAAGGGAGTGATTACTGGATGTGGATGTCTCTCAACTTGATTTTAGTAAACTAGAAGTGCGGCACGTTTGTCGAATGGAAAGAGTGGAACCTTTTAGTAAACTAGGAGTGTGGTGTTCGATATTGAAGTTTTTTATTTATAATTAAATTATTTTTTGATATAAATATATACGTTTAAATTTTAGGGTTTAATGTTAAGATTTTTCAAGTGAGAAGTAATATATTTCACTGTAATATATATATTTGTGGTGATTTATAGAGATTAATTTCTTTTTTTTGTATCACAAATGTTTTGGAAGTTATATGCTATCAATTTTATTTTTTTGGCAAAAGAAATAAGTTATAGTTTTTTTTAATTTTAAAATTAATTTAGCAAACGTGTATGGAGTTATGTTAGAATTTTTTATTTTCATTTTTATGTGCATTATTTTGTATTTTATTCTTTAAATTCAAAAAATAATAAAATAAATAATATAACCCACGACATTGTGCTAATTTATGCCGTAATATATGTTTGACATATGTTTACTAAAAATATTTTTCACAAAATATACTTAAAACAGAAGGTATTTCATATTAAATAAAATTGAAATTATAAAAATATATTTATAAATTTTATCATATAGTTGTCAAGATCCGTTTTCGGACCATGACTGTCATGTAAGGCGGACCGTCTATGGGAGTCCGACCCATCTCACACAAGTCTCAGAGAATCAAAAACACTACCCATTTAATTATGAAAACATTTACAAAAAAATGTTTAATAGTAAACACACACATACACATACACACACACATATATAATAAGTATCAAAATGAAATATAAGTGAAATAAGATACAAAGAATATAAAATATATTAGAGAAATCCAAAGTCAAAATAGGAAAACCCAGTAACCCAGCATCTCGATGCATAGCTCTAAAACAAAAGCAGGAGCTCTGCTAAAAGGGCGTCACTAACCAAAATGTACAACGCCTTACTGAGTGGGATGCCAAATGGTTGCCGAGTCAAAAGTCAACCTGTATACAGAAGTAGAGATAAACAAAGAAAAACAAATAGGGGTCAGAACCCAGTGAGGAATGATACTCCAGAATATCTCATACGTGCCTCACAAAGACTGGTTTGAAAATAGTTTAAAATACCGCACGTAGGTATAACAAAGAGTACATATATATACACTACATAGGTAGTGGGGTTTCCGAAATTATTTCGAAAACGTTCACAAACAATACGCACGAAAACATTTGTAATACTAGTTATAATATCAAAATAGAATCATAGTATACTGGCGATACGGGACCAAAAACAAAGATAAAACAAGTGTGAGCTCCGCCATAATCCAAGTGCAAAGTATATGTGGACTACGCCACAAATCAAATCATACGTCGGGCCAGGACAACATGACTATCAACACTCCCTGATAGCTAGGCCTTCATCAGAGCATTAGTATATCAAAGACTACGTACCCCGTAGCATAGTCGTTCCCATATCAAAACAAATCCATAATAATAATATATACAAAAGTAAGGCATGCAAGCCAGAGTCAAAAACAGAGAGAAGATATATATACACTATATATCGAGTTTCAAAAACAAAGTCTGATTATTAATCACATAACCAATTTATTATTTAGGTCAATTCTCAGATTAGTCCAATTACATAATATAAGTCAAGTATAACAAAAACAAATACAATTTTGAGACATAGTCTATGTGTCTGAAGCTGTCATTCACTCATCTGATAGTCCAAGCTATAGTAGTCAGGCACTACTGGTGGGCGGCTGATCTCGCTGGCACAAACACGAAGTTAAAACAGAGATATCAAAAACAAGGTATATCATAAACAAACAATGAATGACATTGGTACCATGGTTGTACCGAATTGCGTGCACATGCAAATGCAGACTCAACTCTCAAACAATGCCCGAAATTCCATTTCAGTCGATGATACATCGGTAACAACCCAAAGATCGAAATCCATGTAAAATTATAATTTGGCCCCTGAACTTTTGAAAAATTACATTCTAGTCTCCAAAACATCGTAAAATTACAAACTAGTCATCAAAGTTCTCAAAAATTGCAAACAAGTCCCTCAACTCTTAGAATTTGCAAAATACCAAAAATGACATCTTTGGTCCCTCAGAACCTTGGCTTACTCGAGTTAGCAAGAAGCCCAGCTCGAGTTGTCTAGGCCTTGGATTACTCGAGTTAGATGGATTCCCAACTCAAGTTATCCAAGTCTTGGCTTACTCAAGTTATCCATTTGGTCTACTCGAGTAATCTTCCCAGAATTCCCAAAACTCGATCAAACTTGATTTCACCAATAAAAATTCCAACCAATCACCCACATTAACTCCAAACAACTTCATGAACATGAATCTAAAGTCCAATCAACCAAAACAACTCGTAATATTGACCCAAACCGAAATGATCTAACACATTTATGGTCATCCCTAATTCTAGTGATTTAAGGCCAACTCTAGGTGTTTCTAAACTCTCAAATGCACGATCTAGCAACCCTGAACATTCATTTCAATAGAGGCATCACAAATCTAACTCTATGAACATGCATTCAAAACCCTAACATGCACATCTTGCAAAAGGATGAAGAATTGAAAAAATGAAAGGGTTTAAAAGCTTAACCTTACCTCTGAAATGATGTAGAACTAAGAAGAAGCAACGAAAATCGATCTGGATGAGTTTGGAGTGTTTGAAAGTGAGAGAGTCGAATAGGGTCAAATGAGTCGAGTAGGGGTATTTATAGAATTTCTGTTCGAACGTGCTCTAACTCGAGGTACATATTCTCTTACTCGAGTTACACACTCTCTTACTCGAGTTATCCCTTCTCAGATCGTTCTGGGTTCATGGATTACTCGAGCTATCTATAGGCTTACTCGAGTAATCTAGACCCATATAACTCGAGTTACATAAAGAACTAACTCGAGTTATCCAACCCTCACATAACTCGAGTTACTTACTTGCTAACTCGAGTTATCACTCTTGAAACACCAAAAACAAATTAATACCCAAAACTCGAGATCCAATCAGAGATATACAGAAACCCTATCGAAAAGAGCAGGATATTAAAATAGTTATAAAAGGTCTGTAAAAATTTCTCATTAAGGATTTGAAAGATGCAGACCCAATATTTTACTAAACTAAAATTTTTTATGTAATTCTCTATTTATATATTTTTGTAATTGTAAAATATTTTTTATGTTTCCGTGTTTATGTATATTTAAAAAAATAATTTAACTATATATTTGACATAATTATGCAAAATATTTATAAAAATATCTGTCACATACGTTATATTAATACCCTAACGGTTTACATATTTTGATGAGGATAATACCCTAAATCAATTAAATCTTATCATCAATTAATATTGATGATAATGCGGATAATTGTGGACTGCTACACATACAGTGGTTGCTACATATACAGTGCGTGATAGATCATGCGTACGTGATATTGCATATGATAAAATTTATATTACAAGCTACTAAATTCATTCAAAAATAAATTTTTGAAAACTGTAGATAAAAATACTAAACTGGTATATATTGGTTGGATGTATATTAATTAGCCAAATGTGATGTCAGATATTGTTAAATATGAATAGAGATAAATACTTATCTGAACAATTTTAAATCCATTCATAAATGTAGCAGAATGTAGAAGTGAAATTATATCCACATTAATCATAATTAAAAATAAAAGATTTTCAAATGGAAGTGAAATTCTATTCACACTAATAATAATTAAAAATAAGAGGTTTTCTTTAATAAATTATCTAATAATTATTGTAATTTAGAATTAAAAAGATGAATGAAAGTATTCAAAAAAAAAATTCACATATACGAACTTTTCTAAGTGTTATGATAATTCTTCACCCAAAAAAGTGGATGTGGATATCTTGACCCAAAGAAGATTTAGTAAGTAATATATAAAAATAAGAGATTTTTACTGTAAAAGATACTTTGCCAGAAAAAAAACATTACTAAATCTTTCAAACATATTGAAGGTGGCAAATTGTACGACGATGCAAATAACGAGCTAGGATGAATATTGTTGCTCGTTTTACCAAAAATGGATCGAAGGTGTTCGTGCATAGACCTAGATGCACATTCCTGGATTCTGATGCAAAAACAAGATGCATCCAGTTAAATGTTTCCATACGTTACCATCAAAAGGGTGTCACATCACGCTTTCCTCTTAGTGGTTCTTGTCATGCCACAATATGTGGGAAGTATTTATATTCTATGTGCACAATCTCTACAAACGAGGCGTAATAGATAATTAAAACATCCTACACTGCAAAATCTACATTTGCCCTCACCCTCGTGATTCCTCTGGAAAAACACGCATACATTAATGCAACAATCAATCTTTCAAACGGTAAGTCCCATACCCTCCACCAACCTCTTCATATTGTATAGCCGTCATGCAACCTATTCTTTGAAGGAGAAAATTGACATGTGAAATCTGTAAATATGTTATAGGATCCATCAACCAAGTTAAAGTCCACCTTGATGTTTAGAAGCTTTATTGCTGTCGACAATTGACTCATCACCTCACAACGTGCATATATTAGACACTAGGTTGTTTGCCGCTACAAGTAAATCATACCACCTTTATGCACTTGGATTCGAATCCTCTTCCATATACAAGACAAAGGAAGGCCTTACCATGGCATACAGTACTCGTAGTGCGAATCTTGCAACAAACTGGGATCATTTATGTGCTTATGAACTTTATATCATTCCACAACCTCATTTTGCAACCTTAAGCTACTGGCGTAATTTTCAACAATATGTTGAACTAGAGTTTTTTCATTGTTTCCCCTTAAATTCTCATTAGTAGTAAACTTGGATGAAAAATTTACTATAAAATGCAACCTACAATCATTTGGCAGGATCACGCTACGATCTGCAAGACTTGCAAGGACATTTTACGTGCAGACATGTAAGTAGAAATTTTGATAGAGATTCACGGATTCAAATAAGCACCATGCTCATGAATACATAGTAAAGGAAACCTTTCATCAACCGTATTCAAAAGATTTTTATGTACGAGAAATTTGAAAACAAAGAGATTAGCACATTTTGGAGGAAATGGATGCACTCAGATATTCATTTTTCACGTGCATTATTTATGCACATAATACTGCGTTCCACACATGCAAATTTCAAATTTGGCTAGATCAAAGAGGAGAAATTGGAATCTTTGAAAATTTATAACGTACGTAACTCATCAAAGTTACACACACAACTTGCTTAAAGACAAAGAGAAGATTCGTCAATTTTAACACAATATATTCAAAACTTCAAAAATTTGAAGAATATTAACGATCTAATCATTAGAATCTTACATATACAACTTGAAGATTACGGACATAATATTGGAGATGAATCACAAGTATAGATGACTTGGGTTTGAACAAGGCATATTTAGAAGAAACTGAGCAGACAAGAGAGAACTAACACACTCAAAAAATATCCAAACACTTAGCGCATCTAAGATTGGAGTAATGCACACAATATTGGTGTATCAAAGGCATTTAATGTGGGAATTTTCGTCTCACAACAGCACAATTTAATCCTCAACATCTCAAAATTTATTAGAAGGTATATATAAATACTATCATGAGACTTCAAAATACATTAGTATAAGTTGGTGTAACTCCCTAAATCCCACGTTAGAAATAGGTTTGAAGAAAATACTTCTCCTAAATCACTTAAGTGTACGATTAACAAGGTCTTTCCCCAATAAATACGTCTTGAGCCCTTATTTATTTTACATCACAAATCTTGTGTTAAGTTAACTAGAGAGGATATAACTTGGGTTTTGGGTTTATGAGAGTGAAAGGGTTTTAACAATTTTGTCCGTTAAAAAATTGTAATCTTTATTTTAATAGAGTGGTGGACGTAGGTCTATTGAGAGAATAAATACTTCTCTTTCAACTCAAGTTCCTTCCTTTGCTTCTCAACATGATTCTGTTTAATTTTCAGTTCAGTTCAACACTATGTTTCCATCTATCAAGTTCTTCCAACTTCTTCTTGCATTGCCATCTCTATCAACAAAATTGGACAATTTTATCACACTTTATGTCAGCAAAGGATCATACCTATTGTGCGTCTTGTTGCCTCTCTTTTGAATGGGTGGAAGAACTTTGGGTTTCATCAAGTTGAATGAAGAGTGTCGAATGATTTTTCCTTTTTCCTTTTTTTCTTATTTTTTTGGGTACAATTATTGAGTATTAACGTAAAAACGCTAATTGGAATGGAGGGAACATTTCTACCAACGTGTACAGATCATAAAGGGCATAACTGTCTTTTTCTCTTCCACCATTAGTATACACTAATAGAGGTGACTACCAAAGATGTGATAGGAGATTTCATAAAAGTCAAGGATGTCATCGTAGATTGTTCTAAACTCGGGAGACGTTTGGTTATTTTCCCCAAAAAAACTTTAAACTTATAATTCCATATATTTGACCAATTCTATTACAAAATTATTATTCAACAGATTATAAGCATTTTAATTTTTAGTATCTATATAGTCATGAATTTAGGATGGTTCAAAAATCGTGTCAATCACATTGTCATATATTAATTATTTGACCAATTCTATTACAAAATTGACATACAACAGATTATAAACATATTCAATTTTTTTAGTATCTATAGTCATGAATTTAGGATGGTTCAAAAGCGTGCCAATCACACTCTCGTATATTAATTATTTAACCAATTCTATTACAAAATTACCATATTGATTATAAACATTTTAAATTGTTTTAGTATCTATATAATTGTCGAGACCCAATTGGCTCGATAAAGATTTTAGGTAATCAAACAAGTAAATAAGCAAGCAAATAACTTTTAAAATAAAAGTCGCCATCAATTTTTGTTGAGGTGTGATTTGTCACCTAAAACTTATAAATTCTGATATGCTTTTAAACAGGGTTCAAGAGTTCAGTTACATATAAGAAATAAACCAACTTCACTCTTGTAATACTCATTCAAAGAATGATACCTTTAATTATAGTTGTAAAGTTCTCATTTATCTAAATTGAAGTTGTAAGAAGAAAATCTGAAGTGGTTGAGTGATTAATGAAACTCAAACAAGGAAACTAAAGAATAGATGTAAGCATAAAATTGTAGCCGAACTACTATAAAAATTGGTATCGCTTATTCCTTCTTCTTGCTACATCTTTGATTCAGTTTCGTATGGTTTAAATTTGCAACTGACTATGTTCTATTTGCCTAAACCTCAACCTTTGAACAGTTTTTCTAGACCTAACTTTATCTTAGGCCAATTACATATACACACTTTTTAAAATTATAATTTTTAAATTCACGTTATCAACTTTCCATATTTTGGCAAATTTTTAAAAATTACATGAGCTGCGAAAGTAATTTTCCAAAATTACATTTTTACGCCGTCCTTTGAATACTATTTATATGTTGTTTATATTTATTTATAGTTGTTTATATTTATTTATATCTGTTTATATGTAAATATATATAAAATAACATATAAACAAGTATAAACAAATATAAACAATAGTCTGTGAATTTAAAAATTATATCCGTGAATTAATAATTACAATCGTATGGACGAAAATATTATAAAATTTATTTATAATAGACATACCTAATTCATACGCAAATAAATTTTACAAAATTTTTGTAGTGTATAATCTAACTATCACCTTTATCTGAATCATTTCTATATCAAGTGACCCAACAATTTACTTAAGCTTTCAAATGAACCCCGGCTCATTTCATCGTTAGGCCTGAGCATAAACAAACCCACCCATGATACATCAAATGAAAAGTAAATTTAATTTATTCTATCATATTTTCCTTCAGATAGTATAGTCTCTGCTAGACATGTAAAAATCAAATTGAAACTAGCGAAATGAGCTGGAATCAGACCGATTAAAACCGGTCAAAACTGGAACCGAATTGGAATCGGAATCGGAACCGACAGACCAAAACCGGACAGTTTTAGGTTTAGGTTTCGGTTTCACCTTTTCAAAAACCATCGAACCAGTGGTTCGAACCGCCGGTCCACATTTATTTCACTTTTTTTTTCAACTCGATAATTACGCCACTCCATTTCTATCTAATTTACACTATTTCTTCTCTCTCAATCTCTTCTACACTCTCTCACAAATTTATTTTCCTCTAAATTTTTCTTATTAATTATTTATATACGTTTTTTATATTTTTTAAAGTTATTTTTTGCAATTACACTTTTCAAATTCCTTCTACTTTTTTACTGTAATTTAATTTATTTATTTTTTTATTTTATTATATTTAATTAATATTTGTATATTTATTTTAGAGTAATGAAAAATTTTGTGGAAATAGAAATTTTGAAAATATTGAAGTTGAAAATATTAGAACTCAAGAGAGCTAAACTCAACCAATTCTCACCGAAGGAGGTGGGGGGAGAGAGGAAGAGTTTCTATTTTTTTTTTTATTTTGTTTAAAATTATGTAATATAATTACTAGTAGAATAGTTAATTTATTTGGAAATTATTAAAAAAATCTTTAGAATACAACTTATTATTGGTACTATAGTTAATTATTAAATATAACAGAATTTACAAATCAACAAAAATGACGGGATGAAATAGTGGATTAAAAACAAAATTAAAAAAAAAAAAAGAAAATCGAAACCAAACCGACTGTTAAACCGATTAAAATTGGTCAGAACCAAAATCGAAACCGAACCGAAACTGGAACTGTCCAAACCATGAGAATTACGGTTTAGTTCCGGTTCCCTTATTCCACAAACCGGAACCGCTGGTTCCTGAACCGGAACTGGCAACATCACTAGTCTATGCAGTCCTTTGTTTTTCAAGAGTATCCGGAGTTAGAAAATTCCCTTTTGTTTTTTTAAGAGTATCCGGAGTTAGAAAATATTAAATATTAAAATTATAATAATTCTTTACCAGAAAAAAGGAAAAAGTAAATGCAAAAGTGGATATTTGAGACATAAAAATTATAATTTGGAAACTTGGCACAACATAAGAAATTACAAGCAGAGATGCGCCGCCCCGCCCACCCACCAAAAGAAATTCACAGCATCTTTGTTTTTGATAAATAATTACAAGCATCTTATATTTTGTAATAACGCAAAAATTAACATTGGTACAAGGAGAAAGAAGAAGAAAAAATATATATACCGTACGAGGGATCATATAATAGTAATAATGCAAAGATCAATAAATATGATTTAGATCTCTTCAAAATATGGCTGCCATTAATCTATCGTGTCATTGTTCCTCCAATCACCGGTGCTGAGGCCATTGCAACTCCGCGGTTTTGTCTCGCCACATTTTCATGCCAACCTATATTACCCAAAAATACAAAACATCAATACGAAATGTCAGAAACTTAAAATACATAATTAAAATAAAAATAGAAAAGCTTAATGAGATTATGAAGTCTTGGATTTGCCATATGAGATGAGGGAGATCATTTATTTGGAAAATTTTTAAGTATTTACGAAATGAGTCTTCCCATTTATGAAGCATGTGATTTATAAAAAATAAATTTGATCTTCATGTATGCAGTTAAAAATGGGAAGAGATGTGAATGAATGTTTACCAATAGACATGTCAAATCCTCGGCTCTCGAGCTCCCTGTACTCTTGACACAACGCACAACACTCGCCGCAACAATGAACCAAGCAATCATTGCAAGGCCTCTCTTCTAACATGTAATGCTTCCTCAATTTGGACCGATAGAGGCATGAATAGATCCAACCACAACCCGTAAACCATGTCAGCAATCCATAGATCGCTCCACTCGCAGCGCAAGCTGCAACAAAAATCATCAATCAATCACAAAATAATAAAAGTTTAATGTAGAAAGCATAAGAATTTATAACTAAAAGATTAGCGCTTTGATTACATAGTTAGTATAGCTTTAGCTTTTAATGAGCAATATCACATATAAGGAAATTACTTACAAGTTGTTCCTTGATCTACAATCTCTGCAATTTGACCAAAAGTGATACACGGACACCAACATGTTATGCAGCCTGAAATACAAAAGTAGAAATGATTTATCAATATCAAAATTGAATAGAATTACCTCTCTATATATATATATATATGTATATGTATATGTATAACGAGAATAGAATGAAATATCAAAATTATGCCACATTTGATCAATAAAAAGGTTAGATTATTTATTCATGTGAGTTAGGGAAAATAAGGATTGAAGTTCTGTAGAATTAATGAGGAAGTTACTAACATTAATAATGGGTTCATAACTCATTGGAATTGGACTTTTTTTTTCAACATTAAGGGTCCAAAGTTTTGATTTTTAAAGGGAACAAATAATAAAATGATTTATTAAAAAATAAGGATATGGCTGCTTTGGAGATAGGTGTCAGGTACAAATGTATTAAAATCTTCATATTATAAGGTGTATAATTAAAGTTTATGCATGTTAAAATAATCTAATAGATACAAATAACAAAAAACCAAAAACTTGAAAGGGAACTTACAGTTTTTAACATCAGAGCAGCAGTTACATAAGCCAGAGGACCAAGGTGTCATATGTTGGTGCTGAGGATTAATATGACGCTGAGGATTTTCATTATGATAGTAATTCGGTGGTGTGTTTACTGGAACACCATCAACAACACCTGGTTGCTTCGGATAGTTCATGTGAACATCTTGGTTGTACATGTTGCCAAAATGATCAAAAGTAATTAATTAAAAGACCTATAAGACTGAACCAAAAATTGGGTATGATCAAGGACTAGTACTTGTTAATTATCTTTATATGTTTGCTAATAATAACTGGTGTTAATATGTGTATATATATTGCTCATATTTATGAACTCAATGAAAAGTCAGCAGCCAAAGATGGCCGCCATGTTTGTCTTGGTTTGCCATTGCGTCTTTGTTACTCCATTAACAGCAGACAGAATAGAAACAGTAAGCTCTGCCCATTTTGTCAGTGTGGTATTGGCAAATGCCAAAACAACTCGTCTTGGAGACTTGAACTAGTTGGGTCATCTGCCTTGACTTTGTCACATGAAACATTGATGTGAATGAAATGATCCATCTCAATTGTACTGCCTAATTTTGGCTCTTTTATATAATTAATTAGATTAATCAGCGGATAAAGATCCCTTAATAATTTATTATTCACAAATCAGAGAGGAATTGTGTATTTTAAATATTTCATCCACAATTGATTGATCAATTATTTTAAATATTTCAATCACAAAAAATGTCGTTAAATTGTTCAGCGAACCAACAAATTACGATACTAATAAGAATTACAATCAAAGTTCAAAAAAGAAAAAAGAAAAAAGAATTACTGCAAAAGTTGTCAACAATGCACAAGTTTCTTTGAGTGGGAAACTAAACTCTTCATATTTCATTTTAAAAAAGTAACTTTAAACTTAGAAATCCATATATCAATTATTTGACCAATTCTATTACAAAATTACCATATAACAGATTATAAACATTTTAAATTTTTTTAGTATCTATATAGTCATCAATTTAGGATGGTTCAAAATCATGTCAATCACATCCTCATATATTGACCCGGTAGTTAGGTCTTTCAATCAATTTTTCACGTTAAGGAAAAAATAATACCCACCAAAATGTGAGCACAAGAGCAATGTGTTTGGAAACTGAGGACATTTCGACTATGTTATGAAGCTGATTCTTCTTCATCTACATGTTTCCTACACATTAACTTGTATTCTTTATCATACAAAAGAAAGTAATTCGTATCGTCAAAAAACAAAGAAAGTAATTCGCATTATTATCTTATTTGTCATTTATTTTACTATATATTTTTTAATATTCAGGGCACATATAATCACTTTACAATTTACCTTATATATATAAAGACAGAAAATTCTTATAACGTTACAATAGAAAAAAAAAAACAGTTCAACAACTTAAATCAAGTAACTACCACGTAGCAACTTATAATTAACAAATACAGTATAAGCATTCTTTAATTAAACATAAATTAACTTCAGACCGAATATAAGGATACAGACAATACATAGATCAACAAAGTTATTTGCTGCCGATAAACATAAGATAAATCCATCCTTAACGAGCCATGCCTCCTTCAACCACCGGTGCTTTTGTGCTCATTGCAACTCCCCGATTTTGTCTTACATTTTCATGCCACCCTATTTACATTATCAAAATAAATAAAGCAATAAATTGAATCATCAAATTAATATACAAAAGGAATATATATAACTAAAACATTTTCAACGACAGTTATATAGAAATATTATTTTAAAAGTAGATCATAAAATTCTAAAAATTAAAATTCATCTGTTTCATTTTTACCGAAAGGAAAAAAATGGGAAAAAAATCATCTATTTAATTCTATTGTAATTCCAAAAACAATTGTCAGTCTCTCAGTTTCAGTATTAAGCAATTTATGAAATATACCATTTTTAACTCATCACTGCTATATACTTTCTACCATCAATAAGCATTGGACGCAATTTTTTCAACTTTGTAAATACAAATAGGAGTAAATGATCATATAGACTAACACATCAAATCCACCGGTATAAAAGCTCTTTATTCTAACACAATGTCTGTATATTATAACTCGAAACAACTTATCATTTTCTTCATTTTTAAATATTGTGCAATCTATTAATTCATTAATCTAATCTAATCTAATCCATGCCATCAACTATACACTACGAAATCTACAAGTAATAAACACGAAACCAATTTTCAACTTCACAAATTGTAGTCGAAAGTAAGCAATATTTTACCTATGGATAAATCGAATCCACGGTTTTTAAGCTCCTTGTATCCTTGACACAGAGCACACCATCCACAAAAAAAAATGGAACAAACAATCATTGCAAGGCCTCTCCTTTAACATGTATTGCTTCCTCAGTTTGGAACGATTTAAGCACCTCATAATCCAGTGAAATTGAGTAAACCATGCCAAAAGAAAATAGACTGCACCACTTGCACAACAAGCTGCAACAAAACCCACAACATAATTCTCTCTCTCTCTAATAGTAGATAAGTTTATAGATTCGAACCTTGATTTTTTTCCTTTTTATATGGGTGCCTTTGCCACTTTCTAATAGATAGCAGACAACATAATTCTCTTTTTATGCAGAATAATATTCAAATGAGAAATATTGAATAACTAATTATAGTTATATAAACTTTATTTTATAATATAATGTGTGTTGTCCTTTTACCTACTGTTTATTTTTTATTTTTTTATTTTTCTAGTAATTGTGTTTTAGTTCATATCTTTGTTTTCATGTTGATATATACTTTGTTACTTAAATATAAAAAATACTGAAAAAATTATTTATTTTATCATATATATGGAGATATACATAACAGAAAAAAGAAAGAGTTCAAATTGATTTTTAAAACAAAACAAACTATATGAATTTCAAATGTAATTAGTAGCAAAAAAAAACTAAGTGAAGGAAAATATTGGATAATAGTTTACAGCTAGTGATCCATATTGATTCCAACTCCCGACTGCCTATTGTTTGTAATGATATATTCTTAATGACCAAAGACATATTTTTGATAATTCATATTTATTTATTCTTGTGTATATTTAGTACTTTACATATTCAACGCTATGTAATATATTTTTAATAATTTATTTTATTAAATTATTAAAAATATATTTAATAAAATATATTAAAAATTGAATCTATGATGTACAGATAGATATATATTAAAAACATCAGTTTTACTTTTGTCCTATGTAATTTATTTAATCTATCAACTACTATGCTATGTCACATCTACTTTTCTGTGCAAAACCAACACTTTTTAGTGATCTACAATCTCGGCAATTCTGACCAAAAGAGATATACGGACACCAAAATGTGAGGCAGCCTGAAATATAAAGTAACAATTCATTCTGTCATATAATACAAATCACCGATTTTAATTCATAAAAACAAGCAACTTAAATAAGATATCTAAAAATTGAATATGATTAATGTCATCCCTTACTCAAAAGGGATTGGATCGACTTGTGAAAATGATCAATATGATAATATTTTTTAAGCAATAACATATAACTTGACTTATTTATCGGATAAAGGGTAGTTTCATTAGTAAACAAATAAAGATTTGTATGTCAAGTTTTGTATTCAAATTTCATTAGTAACAACTATCAAAAAAATTTGGCTAATCTAAGCAGTTAACACAGTAATTATTTCAAAGCGAAACTTACAACTTCCAGGATCAGAGCAGCAGTCACATAATTTTGAGGACCAAGGTGTCAATTTTTCCTGCCCAGGATTGGCTTGGTCTTTCATGGTGGAAGAAATTATCAATACTTGTACTTAGTACTTGAGATATCTATAAGAGCAAGGTTAACTATAATGGACTAACTGAGTACGAGAATATATAATACGAGGTGTGATCATGTCCTTATTGAATGAATGGAATACCATTATGCTTTTCTTGGGAAGTCATTAGTGGACAATTGAACCCAACAAATTTGCAAATTAGTGGTCCTATATACTATGTATATATAGTCTTCAATAATTAGGGTACTAGAACGACAAAATGATAATGGTGTCCATTTCATAGATGTGCTCACCTCTAATTGATTTTCGCTGTCGACTCCCTGGTCGTTCATATTGAAGAAATGCCCAAAAGTAATTAGCTAGTAATCAAAATATCTAGAAGAGCATACATGAAAAAATGGATTGGATATGAGATGATAAGGTACTAGCTAATAACACTTTGCTTATTATGCTTGAAGAAATGGAACATTATTATGCTTTTGCTGAAAATTCACCACTTAATTACAAATCAACCAAACATATTAACATACTAGTGGTACTATGTATTTAATAATAAGAAAACCAGAATCATAAAATGATCAATTCGTGTTAGATAAAAGATATACTATATGAATTTGAAATGTAATTAGTTCTTAAAATAAATTATTAGTGAAGGGAAATACCCGGAGCATGTAGAACGGGTGGTAAGTCTGCGAGTGTGGCCAAGAAAGGCGCAGGTTCGAGCGGTGAGATGCTCTCTGGGCCGCTGCTTGGACTACGCCTTTACTTCGGGCCCTGAGGCCTGCGTGTGATTGCAATCCGATAAGCATGGACTAAGTGGGGGCCCCTGAGCCGGGACAGAGCTAACTCCTCTGAGGGTTTACTGGTTGGTCCACTCGAAGAGCGGGCTGGCTAGGTTCTCCCGTTACCAAAAAAAATTGAGAAAGATTATAGCTAGTAGCCTAGTGATCCTTATTGATTCCAACTACCGACTACTTTTCTTTATAAGTCACTACTAATGTATGTTAAGTCTACATTGTTAATCAAATAAGAAATCCTATCATTCTTATTCAATTTGTGCCTAATTATTTGTTGTTTTACACTCTTTTGGTTTAATATATAGAGTAAATAATGTAATATCTCGTCCGTTCTGACCGGAATCTGATGGTATTCCGTCTAGACTTCAGAAAAATTCGGGGTTTTGAGTTGTTAACCTTGATCGAGAATGTTAGGAGGTGGTGTTGTTGTGTGTGCAAGTCACGTTGAAGGTCATCTATGTGCGTTGATGATAGTTCTACGCGCACAGATTGTTGTCAGAAGGTCATCTACGTGCTCTAGAGTAGGTTCAACGCACGTAGATCGATGCCTGCACACATCTGCGTGCGTTGGAGACGTCTGCGCACGTTGGACGTCATTTGGACTTGAACCGTGAGCAAGCATAGTGATCTACGTGCATAGCACATGGTAGAACACATGTTGATTTTAGATTTGAGGGTGGAAAGTCATCAGATCCGCCATTTGCGTACGCTGAAGCCTCGCCTACGCACGCAGCTCCTTGTTCAGTACATGTAGAACCAGGCACAACGAACGTAGATGTGCCAGGTCTGGGTTACTTAAGTGAAATGCTATGTTTCAGTTCTGAGGGTCTATAAATACATCCATTCACTACTCTCTTATGTCATAACTCATCTTAACCACCGAAATTACTCTCTCATCTACTCTTCTGCTCTTTCCATTACTCCTCAGTACTTCCATTTCCATTCTTAAGGTAAGAAGCGTCCTTAAATCTCTTATTTTCTTCCTTATTTTGCCACATTTGTTCATCTAGGATTTTGAACGAATATTGGGGCTTTGTTCAGATCTTCCTTTTCTGTTGTAAAGAAAATTAGGTATGGGTAAATTAAGGTTGTAACCATAGGATTCTAGCTTCGGTTTTAAGAGATTTCGTGTTTGAAAGAAATGGCTTTACTCTGAGCTAGGGTTCCTGATTTTGGTGGATTTTTCATTAGATCTGGAGTTGTTTCGGATGTATTATGATGGATTAGAGTTACAAATACTTGGACATTGAGTTGAGTGTCGATATTTGATGATTTGTGTCTATGGGGTCAAGAAATTTGAATTTGAGGGTTGAGATTCTTGATGATTTTGAGGCTGTTTATAGGATCTGAGGCTAGATCCTTGCTTAGGAGGCTGTTTGCAGCCAATGTGAGTGATTGTTCGGTCGGGTATGGATCGAATTGAGAGTTTGAGTATTTTTTGCATAAGTTCCCGGCACCGCCTAGGGTTAGATTGCATTTGCATTGCATGCATACATTTAGTAATGCCACAGTACTATACCATATCTTGATATTTGTTGTGTTGTATCTGTTACAGTTTTGTGTGTCTGCCAGCACGAACAACCATCCATTATCGGTGTTTGACTGGGTCCTCAGCTTTGGATACCAGGTGAGTGAAATGACAGCTTCAGACACATAGGTTGTGTCTTCAAAATTGAGCATGTTGTTTTGATATGTCTGGCTATGATATGAAATGGAGTAATAATTATTGGGTTAATTAATAATCGAGATTATGTGATTATTAATAACCAATATTTTGCTATGAAAATCTAAAATATATACTGGTATATATATATATATATATATATATATATATATACACACACACACAAGAGTATTTTGTATAAGATGGAATAAAGAAAAATATGATGCATGATTGGCTGTGCAATATTAGTATATAACACTTTGATATAGGGACATCTAACTACGGGGTACGTAGTCTTTGATATATCAATCCTTTGTTAAGGCCCTAGTTACCAGGTTAATAGGGTGACCGTATATCCGGCCAGATATACGCGTTTATTGAGCAGTTAGGTGGCTGAATCCACACTGCTATTATGGATATTGATACTAGTCTCGTACTATAAATCCATACACATATATATACTGTCTGAATGCTTGTTGTATGATCTGAATGCAAATATTTTTGATAAAATAAATTTCAAAAAATATATTATGTACGTAGTGTGTATACTATATGGTATCTATGTATGAGTGCGGTATTTTTAAAGGGTTTTCAAAACAGTCTTGTGAGGCACGTATGAGGCGATCTGGAGTGTCGTTTCCTCACTAGGGATTCTTACTTCTTTTTTCTTTTGTTGTCTATGTTAAACCTCTTTTACAGGTGATATTTTGGACGCTTAACATCTAATCTTTATCTCGATCCTAGTGAGGCGCTTCTTCTCCATAGTGAGTGCCCATCATTCAGACTCTACTTTTGTTCAGTCGTTAGAGCTCCACATCAGACAACTGTTAAGATATTGGGCTACACATTTTGTATTTTGAGATACCTCTGATGATTTTATACTTTCACCGATATTTTTTCTATATTGTATATATATACATAGACTTATATATATATGGTTTTCTTTCATTTATAAACGTTTTCAATAAATATTTGGATAAGTTGGGTAGATTGTTTGTACACTCATACATAGATACCATATACTCCCATAGACGTTTCGCCTCGTATGCCGGTCACGGTCCCGACTATGGGTCGTGACAAATAAGAACTGCAAGAATGAGGATAAAAGGAAGGAAAAAGGCATGGAAAAAAGACTTAGAAGAGGAGATTGCACAAAGATAAGAAGCTTAGAAGAGGACATTGCATAAAGATAAGAGGCGAGAAAGAGATTGATGAATGCCGGTTTACTGTTTTTGGTAGATTTACATTCAGTTATTATTAGCTTTGTTAGAAGGCCTGTGAATTGTGTGGTTTACACCTTGACAAAAGCTATCTAGTTTTACTAGTTGAAGACTCGCGTGATACGACAGGATTGAGATAAATGAAAATAAATATTTAATATTATATTTAAATGTGGAAATAAAATTATAGTGCGGCATTTTTTTTGGATTTAGCGAATACACTGACATTTTTTTTAGAGTAAATGCATGTGTCAGTCATATTGCGTGTACAAAATTTAAGGCGATGATCTACAGACTATTAAATCATCTCATTAGTTAAGATATAAATATTATCTTAACTGTTTATTTAATGCGACATTTTCGTTTTAGTAATAAACATCTTGAATTTTTTATTGCAAAAAAATTATGCATTATTTATATTCCGACTACAAATTTCGAAAAAACTCTTTGTATGCAATATTCTTTGTCTTGTAATTAATCTGCTTGACACTAAGTTATTTCATGAGGAAAATTTTGAAAAATAAAAGGAGATTATCTAACAAATTATAAATTAGTTTTAGTTAATAATAAAGATTAAATTAATGTGTAAGCAACTAACAAATAACATTAAAACATAAACAATTAGCTACACATGTAACAACATCTTATTAAGAAGTAAACACAAGTTTTGAATAAAAACCTGAAAACAACGGCAATATATTTATTCGGTCTAAAAAATGTCAAACCACTTTATTTTTCAACGAAAAAAGGAAAACTTAATAAAATTTGTGACAAATATTCATGAAAAAGATAATCAAATCATATGTCTACTTTAAATTTTTCATATTGATAAGAATATAGTGAAATTGAAGAAAATTGCAAGACTAATTGGTTGTTCAAATGATAAAAAAAGTAATTGTCTTGTTTTATTCTATGTTTTTATTCTTTTGATGTGCAAGTCCTCCAACTTGAGTGCAATTTTCCTCAAAACTAAAACTAAAACTAATTTGCACTCCCACTCATCCGTTGACGCGTTTAATTTGTTGATAGCGTTATATTTTCTTATCATTTTCCTAAGACTGCATAAAAAATGGCAAAATTAATAGAATAATAGAATAATAAATCTAAAAATTCTAAACACTCAATCAATTAAATAAATATCAAATCAATTAAAGTCCTTTTATTTATTTTAAATGGAAATTAATTTTTTTGAAAATCTTTAATCTTTAAACTGTACAGAAACTATTTATTGAATGACAGAAACAATATTTATTATTTGTACATAAACGACATGAATAACACATAAAATTTTATGCAAAATTTATGCAAAATAATACATTACAGAATTCTAACTTCTATTAAATTTTTTTAAAAAATAAAGTCAATATAAATTATAGTTGTTGAAAGCATCCATTAATTTTTTAAGTTTTGAATTAAAATACTTTTGTGAACATCTTTAATTTTTAAAAATGTCATTTATTGAACAATACATAACTGTTGGACACGTAAAAAACACAAAATTAATAAATTTCAAAATTCTACACTTTTAATAATTTTAATAAATTATAAAAATATTTTGTTAACATCCATTGCCTTGTTAAAATTAAAAATACCATTCATTGAACACTGCATAATTGTTGGACACCTAGAAAACACGTGGAAACCAATGGTAATCAACATTGGCATATTAGTACATCTGTTATTTTAGTGTAATTTTACTTTAATATGTCAATTAATTAATTAAAATATTTAAACGTTAAAGGCTTACAGTTGTAAACCATGCGGAATGTCTCTTTTCTAAGTTGACGACAACTCATCATAGTCTTTCTCTTTCTCACGATCTTTCATCACTCCTTTCTAGTTTGGGTTAATTTTATGCATAGTCAATAAATTTTAATTTTTTTTATTTATAATTACAAAATTTACATTTCATTTTATATGTTCATTATGATTTAAAATTTTATTTATTGATAGTCATTATAATTTACAGTTTTATTTATTGATAATTATTATAATTATTTTATTTGAATATTTTAATAAATTCAATGATATAGTTATTACATCATCATGTTACGTTATTCAACAAAAACAAAAGTGATATTAAACAGTTAAAAGAAACAAATATTAACAATTTTAAATAGTCAATCAATAATCATAACAACAAAACAAAATTAAACCTGCAAAAAAAATTAAACCTATCAAAATATCATAAGCATACATATTGTGTATTAATTATTGAGCTAATTAATTTTTTTAGTATTATTTTTTGTTGTTTTTTTCGATTTTTATTGCAAAACCATTTAATTAAAACATTTTTTATTGTGTATAAGAGTATAGAATTGGTTGGTTGGTATAACTATTTTTAAAAAATTTGCCACAAATTTTTTGATTTTAATATAACCTAAACCAACTTAATTACTTGTATTGAAGTCAAATTTACAAAATTAATAAAAAAAGTTATAAGTGAGTTTAAAATTACGTAGATATGTTGCTATAGTTAATTTTTTTTGTTAAGTTTTAATGTTATTCTACTATCACATAATAATTTATAGCAACCAATAATATGAATCCAACATTGTGTTCATATATATTGTATGTTTGTGATATTTTGACAGATTCAATTTTTTTTAGGTTTAATTTAATTGTTTGTAATTTCCCGCTCATTCCGACATGATTCCGATAATATTCCATTCGATTCAATTCGAACTCTTTGGTGATTCGAATGGTGATTAGATGTTTGATCATGGATTATGAATGCATTTTTTAGGTCTTAAGAGTTGAAGAACTTTGGGGATGGTTTGGAATGAGTTCGGGAGTGAGAGGCATTAAGTATGGAAGTTGTGGAGGGGGTCAAGACGTACGTTATCTAAAAAATTCGCAGGATGATCAACGTACGTCAAATTGGATCATAACGTAAGACACGTGTTATTGTGCAACGTACGTTGTGTTTGAAACATAAGTGACTGAACGTGGTTTCGACCCCGACGACATACGCTATCTTTTGGGATGACGTATGTTGTCTTTGTGCATAACGTCTTTAAAGCACTCAACAACCTGACTCTTTCCATTTATCTGACTTCTCTCTCACTCAAAACTCTCTCAACTCAATTGGGATCTTTCCAAATTGTTCGTCCATCAGCCCTAACCAATTTCTGAGGTAATATTACATATCTTTCTTGGATTAAACATATTTTTCCATACTTTTGATTCATGGATTTAGTTTGGCCTAATTTCACTTGGGTTTTCAATTTTTGGATGATTCTTGATGAATAGATGTTAGAGGATGCTAGAATAAGTTAGAGGGGACTTAGATTAACAATAATAAAGCCTTGAATCAAGAGATTTGATGAGTTTTTGTGCAGGCTAGGGTTTTGGACGATTTTGGTTGATTTTGATCGATTTTGGAGTTTGTTGGTGGAATTGTTTGTGGATTTATGTTTCTACGTATGATTAGAGGCAATGTGGACCGATTATGACTTTGGGTATTGATCGAATCGAGAGTTTGATATTTGAAGTATGATTAGAAGCATTGCGGACTGATTAGGACGTCGGTATTGACCGAATCGAGAGCTTTGTAGTTTTGAGAATAATTTTTTGTCCACAATTTAATTTAGATTTTTAATTTTTTAATGTTGAGGTTTAGATTTGTAATTTTAGAAACTCGATCTCTAGATTTGTAATTTTCGAAAACTTTGGGTCTGATTTGTAATTTTGAGGAATTAAGTATGGATTTGTAATTTTTGGAAGTTTGGGAACATATTTGAGAATTATGAAACTTGTTGCAATTTTTGAAAACTTTGAGAACTAATTTGTAATTTTACATGAACCTAGAGACTAAAATGTAATTTTACAAAAGTTCAGGGATCAAATCATAATTTTAAGAAGATTCCAATTTTTGGGACGAGAGCGTTAGATCTTCGACCGTAATTGGTTTTTGGGTGTCATCTGAGCATTTGAACTTACATATACATGTGCACGTATTTCGATACCACTACAGTACCAGTATCAAACTTGCTTTGTTTTTGATATATTTTGTTTTGTCATATTTGTTTCCACTCCTTGCCCTTGCCGGAGAGTTTAGCTGCCAGATAGTGGTGCTTGACCGATTTGCTTGGACATCCAGGTGAGTGGATGACAGTTTTAAACACATAGGTTGTGTCTTGAAACTGTATATGTTTTTGTTATGTTTTGTCACGACCCATTTCCGGAACCATGACCGGCGTACGAGGTGAACCGTCTATGGAAGCCTGTCCCCTCTCGCACAAGCCTCTAAGATTTACACTTTATACCCATTCATTTATTTAAAACGTTTATCAGAAACTAACATATATATCATAAAGATATATCAAAATATCGTATATACAAATATATACAAAGCGATCTAATCGCAAAACATAATATCAAAA
>CAODLS010949535.1:0-15675 GCA_948243855.1 Flueggea neowawraea | reverse complement strand
TTATACTAAAAGCTACATCAACACTCCATTCATTCATTCAATCAAGCTTTGGCTTTTAAGGTAAAAACCCTAACCCTAATCGTGTATGTTGATGTGCATGGATCCTTGGTGGAATTCTAGGATAATTTTTTTTGTTATTTTCGCTGCGTTATCCTTATATGAATGTCATATTTTAGTTATGAATTCCAACATGCTTGCAATTCGACTTCATGTCTGATGCTCATTCTCATCAATGTGACTTGTATACTCTACAACGTGACTTGTACACAAGTACAATTCATGCCGAGAGCACTTCATTCATATAACGTGACTTGACCTTCATGCAACGCGCCTTGTATATTTTAGAGACCTACTGCCTCCTTCGTTCAGCTCGACAACATGACTTCTATCTTATGCTGCATGACTTTTGTCTCAACTGGAAAACCCAGAATTCCTTTTGTATGATCAACGTGGCTTGTAATGGATGTAACATACTTTGATCATACTGCAACGGACTTAGCATTTGCTGCAACGTGCATTGCTTAATTTTTCACATGTTTTGTTAAAACCATCAAAACTGATAGTCAACATTCTTTCCCTTTTTGATGATGGCAAAACATGGAAAGAGTTTGCACTCCCCCTCAATCAATGCACCTGTTTTAAACTTAAACACATTACCAAAAATGAAAATTTGATTAAGGGTTTTAAGCCTTGTCGCTATGGTTAAGTTAAGCACAATTGTTTATATAAGTTCAAGTCATATAAATCAGAGCAATTTAATTCAAACTCTTAGCCATAATTTCTCCCATTTTTTGTCAACATTAAAAAGGAAAGAATAAAATAACACAAAGTAAGAGACAAAATGGCTAGAAACATTGAATATATCATTAAGAACATTTCACATAACATAATATTTATAAGCAAAAATAAATAGATTGTGCAAGTGAAATGCATTACAAAATGTAGATCATTAGCCTAGAAAATCACGGAAATGGATTCTTAGGGTCAATGATCCAACGATCTTGGTAAGTGAAACCAACTTCATCCTCACTTTTCTTCTCATCTTTAGAATCACTCAATACCACAGTGGATGGAACAAACTTAACTCCAGGAGTGCCTTTATCACTAGACTCTGAAGTGTCCTCCTCAGCTGAAGTGTCTTGTTCCATGAATTCTCAGAATTTTTGAAGAATTGCTCGAGCTTGAGCCATAGTCATTTCATCTTCCTTCTCTTGCTCAGTTTTCTCCTGAGTCCTTGAATGCAAACTAACCAATAGCTCATTGTTAGCTTGAAGTAGACTGATCATTGTTTCAAATTTTTCTTGAGTTTCTTCTTGAAAAGCTTCAGAATTGGCCTTCAATTCTCTAAGCTCTCTCCTCAAGCTAGCAACCTCACTTGAGCTAGCATCCACTGGTTCTTTGGGATGGGAACTCTCTCCAAATTCTGGTTCCTTTCTCCTCTTAGGAGTTTTCCTCTTGTCATCCTGTGCCCTTCGAGTTGTCACACGATCTTCGGGAATCGGCTTCATCACTTCATCCTTGGGTTTCACCATAACATCATCATCTCTCAAGTAGAGATAGAAAACAAATCCCCGCTCAACTATCTCATAAAGCCTCATAGTCCTCAATGAATCGATTCGAATATTCTTCGATTCAATCACTTGCGTCGATTCGAATCCATTCAATTTTAGCTTGAAGTACTTGAACATCTTGGTCAAATGACTCTCATAAGGCATACTATCTTCCCTTTTCCTTCCCTTCAATGCAAAGGTCAGAAGGTTGAAGTTCTTCACCTTTTCGAGTATCTAGTCAATCACCACCCACGCAAAGTTCACCGTTTCGCCCTTCATCAACAGATACATGGAGATTTCATCTTGCATGGTGAAAGTTGACTATGTATAAGATTTTGGTTGCAACACTTTGTTGAAAGTTATGTGAACCATCTTCCATCTCACACTGAAGTCATTTTGATCGAGATTTTTCACTCCTTGCTCGATTTGTACCACACCATAGTTCTTGAACATAAACTTTCGACTCTCATCAGTGTTTACCACGATGGTATTCTCTTCCATATCAACATATTCTTTCAACCCTTTTTCTCTTTTGAATCGCATCCCAACTAGAGGTAAGTTGAATAGCTTGTTAATCAACCGCTCATCAATGATATTGTCTACCCATTCACCTTGCTTTTTACTCCAATGGATTGGTACGACATAAAATCTTCTTCATTGTTATTTATCCACCGTTGAGCATTAGCATAAAACTCTCTAACTAAATCTGGATAAAAATCAAAGGCTTTGGTGCAAAAATCTTTCAAACTGAGTCTCACAAAATCATGCTCAATATCTACACCTCCTTCTCTTAAGGATAGGAAATCAAAAACTTTAAAATATGAGAAAACAACCTCTTTTAAATTATCGAACAACCTCAATGCCCTTTCATCCACGAATCGACCACTGCTCCTAGTCGATTCTTCCTCAACTGTGGGTTTCTTTGACTGTTTCGAAGGAGAGGTGACTTGAACTATAGATTTTGTGTAGACATGTTTTCCTCTTGGACATTTTAGTCCTTTAGAGCCTTCCCCTTTGTTAGACTTCTTTGAAACTTCCTTGGATTTCTTCTTCATAGATTCAAATTGCTTCTTGGGTGCCATAGAACGTGAGTGAGAAGGGTTGCAGTGTGCATTAGGGTTTGGTATTTTGTGAGAAATCTATGATTTTGGAAGGTTTAATGATGGTTGGGAGTGTTTTTGAGCGATAGAGATGATCTAGAAAGGTATTTCGAGTTTGGGATTTGAGAGAAACGCGGAGGAGTTAAAAAATTTGGTTTGAGTTTGAAATAAAGAGTGAGGGAAACTAAAAATTTCAGTTTTAAATTTGGGGAAAACGGTTTAATGCGACTTGTATGACATGCAACGTACGTTATATGAAGTGTTTGAAGACTAACGTATTTAGCATGTTATACAACACGAGTTAATGGGAAAGAAGTGTCTCAACTCAACGCTTATAGCACATAGATACGAAAGACACAACGTACCTTACACAAGATATAACTTGTGTTATCTCCAAAATCAAAACCATCAACTTATCTTGCATAACCCTTAATGTCTGTAGTACCAAGTTCTCTCAAACCAGTAGCTCTATGATGAATGCTCAATTATACATATTTGTATTATCGAATTACTATCATTTTGGTTATAATTGAGTTGTTTTCATAGGTTCTGGTGTTTTATTGGTTCATATTTTGTTTTTCAGGTCGTTTAATGGTGTTTTGATGGAATTATGCAAAAATATACCAAAACGGAGAATAAACGACAAAGTCTGAGGAACCACTGGAAAGACATGGTTTAGGGCTGAATGACATGACTGTGTAATTTCATCCAGAATAAAGACACGGTTTGGAAGCCCAAGACACGGCCGTGTAATATCATGTTTTGCCCGTGTCCTATTCACCACACTTAAATGCACTTTCAGAAAGCAAGACACGACCTTGGAGCCCAAGACACGGCCGTGTCTTATAATTTTTTTCCATGTCTTGCCAGTTTCAAACCAAATGCATCAAAGAGCTGAAACGACGAAGTTTTAAAGAAAGACACGGTTTGGAAACTGAAGACACGACCGTTTAATGTCTTTATTGGGACGTGTCTTACTAGAACACACCATTTTAGCCTATGTAAGCTAGGAACAAACCCTAGAGTGAATGAGCCGCCATTGACACATAAAAATAGAGTTCTAGAGAGGGAAAGAGCTGGGTTTCAAGGGGAGAACATCCTTAGAGTGGATCGACATCAAAATCGAGTGGATTTCTTAAAGATTGAAGGATTCTCAATGTGTTCTTTCATTCTCTCTTGTTTTTATTTCTCTTTTTGTTGTTGTTTCTACTGATATCATGGGCTGAATTAGTATGCATCTAGATGTGATGAACCCTAGGATGAATTTGTGATTGGGTTTTGTTATTTTGTTGCTTTGTTCATGAATTAAGACTCATCTATGATTTATAATATTGTGTTGTTGGATTGATTCTACCGGTGTTTTGATTCGACAATTGATTGCATGTGTGGGAATTGAGAGATTTATCGTGTGTTTTGAATTACTCATAGGTGAGAGGAGTTGCACGCAAACCTAGAGATAGGTTGACGTAAATCTTCCGGATTAAGTTCAAACTTAATATGAAACGTGGGGGTATTAATTAGGAAGAGATTCCGGTTAATCAGCTTGACGTTAGATGTTAACTGACTCGAGAGAGAGGTTAATGTATGTTAGGAATTCCTACGGTGCAATTGTATGAACATATGACTTAGTGATGAGGTCGGTTTTGCTTAGGTAGTCCTAGGGGGATTCAACATCTAGATGCTACTGTTACCCTTGATTGCCCGGTTCTTAAACTCTCTTTGTGCTGCTATGTTGTGTGTTGGCGTGTCTCCATTCCTACCCATTTAGTTTGTAGCCTAGATAATAGAGAAAGAGTCATTAGTAGTACTCTTAGTCTTTGTAGGATATGACACTCGGTACTCAGGTCCGCATACTACAATCGATAGGTACGTTTGCCTGCTATCACTCTGCTTCTTTCACAACGCGCATTACACCTCATACAACGCGCTTAGAGCTTTCACACCTTATACTCCAACATTTTCCTCGGAATCGTTAACGTACGTTGAACCTTTTGCAATCCACGTTACACAAACCCAAAAATATTTCCTCTATTCATCCTCGATGGTCAACGTGCGTTACATACGCTACATTGTCCGTTACATCAACCCAGATATAAACCTGTAGCCAACCTTGATGATTAACGCATCTTAGACCTTGTACAACGTACCTTACGTTTGAACCTTAAAATTCCAATAGCACCAGCTCTAATACAACGTGCAAAACATCATGTGCAAGTCACGTAGCACCATCTTAGATACCAACACTTAGCAAAATTGACCCTTTAACCCTCTTGATTTCATTTGGCATTTAGATCACTTTGATATATAAGTATGCATGAATGCAAATGAACATAAAGTATACACATATACCAATCAAAATTCATTCAAATCACACATGCCAATACATCTACGAATTGAAACAAAAGTCATTTCACCAAGGGGTCTTGTCAAAATATCACCAAGTTGATCAGTTGTAGAAACAAACTCAAATTCAAAATCTCCCTTGAGAATATGATCACGAATAAAATGATGTTTTATATAAATGTGCTTTGTTCTAGATTGCTGAATTGGATTTTTGGAAATACTAATGGCACTAGTGTTATCACACTTAATTGGAATCTATGGAAACATGATTCCAAAGTCCAAAAGTTGTTGCTTGATCCACAAAATTTGAGCTACACAACTACCAGCTGTTGCATATTCAGATTCAACAGTGGATAGTGCAACACAATTTTGTTTCTTTGAGAACCAAGACACTAGTGAATTACCTAAGAATTGGCAAGTTCCTGAAGTGCTTTTCCTATTTAATTGGTTTCCTGCATGATCAGCATCGGTATAACCAACTAAATCAAAACAATCATTTTTAGGATACCACAAGTCTACATTCTTGATATTAATCAAATATCTGAAATCTTTTGACATCACTCAAATGAGATTCTTTTGGACAAGATTGAAAATGTGCACAAAGACAAACACTGAACATAATATCAGGTCTACTAGCTGTAAGGTAAATGAGAGATCCAATCAAACATCTATAAAGCTTTTTTTTTCTACTCCTTTTCCTTGTTCATCTTTGGTTAGCTTTGTAGTTGTACTCATTGGAGTTGGGGCAGATTTTGCATTTTCCATTCCAAACTTTTTAAGCATATTAATAAACGCTCATTTATACATATTAGTACCGTTGATTTCTTATTGTTTTTGTTATTATTCGAGCATTATTGATGAGTTTTGGTACTTTAATCGTACATAATTGCATTTTCAGGTCATGTGATCGTGTCTTGATAGAATTGAGCAAAAACAACCCAAAACAGATATTAAATGACAAAGTTTGAGGCACCACTGAAAAGACATGGTCTTGAAAGGCAATACACGGGCATGGAAGGTCTTGTTGTGTCCGTGTGTGACTAGCCCAAGTCAAAACACATGTCCAGATGCAAAACACGCGTGCAAAAGCAAAGACACGACCTGTCATCATAAGACACGACTGTGTAATATTCATTTATGTCATGTCCTTCTAGCCAGAACCAAATGCATCTCAACTGAAAAGACACAGTTTGGAATCCCAAGACACGACCATGTAATTGCATGATCTACCCGTGTCCTATTCGCAGAGTCAAGTGCACATTCATAATGCAAGACACAACCTTGGAGTGAAAGACATTACCGTGTAATTTTAATTGTGTCTGTGTCTTACCAGTTTCGGAACCGAACGCCCAAAAGTGTTGAAACGACGGAGTTTTAATGCAAGACACAATTTGAGGGACAAACACGTGTCCGTGTAATAATGATTTTGCCCGTGTCTTTCTAGCTTCATGAATTTTGCCTTATTTTGACCTATTTAAGGGGCGTCCGGGGTTAAACCAAAAGAGGCCACCATTTTGCGCAAAAACACAGAGCTGGAGAGAGTTGGAGAGCTAGGGATCAAAGAGAGAAGGTCTTTAGAGAGGATTTACATCAAGTTTGGGTGAATTTCTTGAAGATTGGAGGATTCTCAATGGGTTCCCTCTTTCTCTCTTAGTTTTCATTCATTTTTGTTGTTTTATTCTCTACAATTATGAACTAATCTTGTATGCATTTAGATGTGATGAACCCTAGGATGAATTTATGAATGGGTCTTGTTGCTTTGCTCATTTGTTTGTGATTTGTGAATCGCCTATAATATATTATGTTGTTGAATCAATTATGTTGATGTTTTGGTTTGATATTGATTGCATACTTGGTAATTGAGAGATTTATTGCATGTTTAGAATCACTTATAGGTTAGACGAGTTGCATGCAAACCTATAGATATGTCGACGTAAATCTTCCGGATTAAGGTCAAACTTAATATGGGAGTTAACAAATCATCGTTAATGCAATGTGAGGGTTTTAATTAGGAAGATATTTCGGTTAATCAACTTGACGTTAGAGTTTAATTGTCTCGAGAGAGTAGTTAATATACATTAGGAACTCCTACGGCCCAATGAACAAATGAGTGAGTGAGTAACGAGGTCGGGTTTTGTTTTGGAAGTCCTAAGGGGATTCATCATCTGGATGCTATTTTTTTATCTTGATTCCTTGGTTCTTTATCTTTCTGTGTTGCTCTGGTTTATGTTTGCTTGTCGGTACTCATTTAGCTTTATTTGATCCACCGCTTAATTGGTAGGCTAGATAATAGGGAAACGGTAATTACTAGTACTCTTAGTCTCTGTGGGATACGACACTCGGTACTCAGGTCCGCATACTACATTTCGATAGGTGCGCTTGCCTGCTACCAAATATATCCAATGTATTTTCTTTGGTTGACGAAGATGTCATCCATAGTTTGCTTAATTTACAGTCCTAGAAAGTGACTAAGCTCCCCCGTCATGCTCATTTCAAATTATTTTTGCGTCAACTCAAAAAACTCATTACACAAAGATGGGTTAGTAGCACCAAATATTATATCATCAACATAAATTTGAACTAATAATAAGTCATCATTTTTGTGCTTAATAAACAAAATAGTGTCCACTTTACCTCTTGAGAAACCATTATCCAATAGAAATTGACTTAATCTTTCATACCACGCTCTAGGAGCTTGCCTTAAACCATATAAAACATTTCTTAGCTTGAAAACATGGTGTGGATGGTGAGGATCTTCAAATCCAGGAGGTTGTTCCACATACACCTCTTCCTTGATGTAACCATTCAAGAAAGCACTTTTCACATCCATTTGGAACAATTTGAAGTCCTTGTAGCAAGCATAAGCACATAGGATTCTTATAGCCTCCAATTTTGCCATCGGTGCAAAGGATTTTTCAAAGTCAATCCCTTATTCTTGAAGATATCCTTGAGGTAAAATTCTGGATTTATTTGTGACAACTTCTCCTTCTTCATTTTCTTTGTTTCTAAACACTCTTTTAGTTCCAATCACCATGACTCCATCTAGTCTTGGGACAAGTTCCCACACTTGTTTCCTTTCAAATTGATTGAGCTCTACTTGCATAGATTGAGTCCAAAATTCATCTTCTAGAGCATCATTCATATTCTTGGAAACTATTTTGGAGATGAAAGAAAAGTTTGTAATATACTTAAGAGTTGATCTTGTGACTACTCCTTTTGTAATATCACCAATAATAAGCTCTTTGGGGTGATATCTAGCATATCTCCACTCCTTTGGAAATTATTTTAATTGTTCAATCTTTTGATCATCTTTTCCTTGCTTTGTTGAATCATCTTTGTCATTTAAGTTTAGATACTCAAATTTTCTTCTAGCACCTACATCATCATCATCAATAATTTTAGAAGAAAGATGGTTAGTTTCATCAAAAATGACATGAATTGATTATTCAACCTTCTCAAGTCTTTTGTTAAAGACTCTATATGCCTTACAAATTGATGAATAACCAAGGAAAACACCCTCATCGAATTTAGCATCAAAGTTTCCTGGGGCTTCCTTTCCATTGTTGTAGACAAACCATTTGCAACCAAAAGTATGAAAATAATATATATTGGTCAACCTACACTTCCACAACTCATAAGGAGTCTTTTTTAGTATGGAACGAATATGAGCCATATTCACTACATAGCATGTTATATTTATAGCCTCTGCCCAAAAATACTTTGGCAAATCATTCTCATTTAACATCGTCCTTGTCATTTCTTGCAAAGTCCTATTTTTTTCTCTCAACAACTCCATTTTGTTGAGGTGTCCTTGCAATAGAAAATTATGCAAAATATCATGCTCCTCACAATAGTATTCAAATGGTTCACATGAGAATTCTCCACCTCTATCACTCCTAATGGAGGTAATGGTGTAGCCTTTTTCATTTTGGACTCTTTTGCTATAAGATGCAAATGTATGAAAGGTTTCATTTTTATGTGCTAAAAAGAAAACCCATGTAAAACGTGAATAATCATCAACAATCACAAAACAATAAGCTTTTCCACTAATACTTAGAGTGCTAGAGGAACCAAACAAGTCCATATGTAAAAGCTCTAAAGGTCTTGTGGTAGAAATCAAGTTTTTGCTTTGAAAAATATGATTTTAAATGTTTTCCTTTAACACATGCATCACACACTAAATCCTTTTCAAATTTGATTTTTGGTAAACCTTTTACTAAATTTTTCCTTGAAAGCTTTGAAATGGTATGCATGCTAGCATGTCCTAGCCTTCTATACCATAATCATGTATCATCATTGACACTAACAAGGCATTTTTCATTGAAAACTTTTGAATCAAACAAGTCAACAACAAAGATATTATTACGTCTAGACCCAACAAATAAGGTACAATCATATCATCATATACAACACACCTATTTGGTTCAAAAACCACTTTGCAATTTTTATCACAAAACTGACTTATGCTTAACAAATTGTGTTTTAAGCCATTTACAAGCAAAACACCATCAATAGTAGGATTAGGGGACTTACCAACCTTACCTTCTCCAACTATATTACCTTTACCATTTTCACCAAAGGTAACATATCCTCCATCTTTAGGTGAAATAGTTGAGAAAATGGTTTGTCTTCAGTCATGTGGTGAGAACAACCACTACTAAGATACCACATGTTCTTCTTAGTCTTAGCTCTCATACATACCTACAAAGACATCAAACTTTTGAAATTGGTACCCAAGCCTTTTTGGGTCCTTTTTGGTTAGTAATCACTATGTTAGGTAAGATTGTTCCTTTTGGAACCCAAATCCATTTAACCGTAACATACCTAGGTTGCCTCAATTTGCAAGAGTAAGCATAATGACCATTACTGCCACAATAAGAACATGCATCATCCTTTGAAAATCCTTATTTCACAAAAATTATTTTTGAAGTCTTTTTAGTTGAAAAATGAATATAGCCTAAGCCATGCTCGGATAAGGATTGTCTTTGAGAACCTAAAAGTTTCTAAAGTTTTTCCTTTCCATTTGTGAGCTTTGTGGCAATGGATGAAAAATCATCAACACTTTTCCTCAAAACAGATTTTTCATTCATTAGAACCTCATTTTCCTTTTCTAAGGCTTTCACCTTAGCTTCAAGTTTTGAAAACCTCCTTTTCAAAGCAATATGCATACTGCCAAGTTCCTCAAATTTACTGCTTAAATCATCAAAAGCATCTTGCAATTCATCAAAAGTGTAAAGGTCATAAATTTGGCATTTTTAGGTTGCAATATTGAAAGTTCTATTATTAAAACCTTTTGTCTGTTAGTGGTGGCATAATAAAAGGTTTGCAAACACTTTTCTAAGATGGATGTGATTAAGTGATGAAATTTCAAAAGTTTATAGTTGGCTTGGCTTGATTAATGTTGTGAAAGTGTTTAAATCATGATGTTTCACTTTTGAGGGTGAACCTAAACTGGGACAAGTACTTGGGGTTCTTAATCTGCTCCGCTATGTTTTGATATGAGTATGCAAAGCACCACCATAAGGTGTTTTCTAAGTAACCGGGAGCACTCATCATAAATGACCGACTTTCAAGTAAAAAGGAAATTTTCCTTTATGGGAGAAACCATAATAAGTGCGAAATCACAAAAATTTAAACCCTTAATGTACTGAATGTGTTTGTAGCACCCAAAACAAAGTAAAAGCAACAAAAGAAAATGAATGAAATTAAAGAAAAAAGCACTAATGTTTTGAAATGAATGAACGATGCCAAGCTCGCTCTAAGTCAATTAGAAATGTATTTTAATCTTAGCAAATGTGGGAGGTAAACCTTGGAGATGCCAATAGATTATAGGACTTAATAATTAAACTTCAAGATTGCCACTTCTTAATGCCAACGTTTTGTTCATTTTATTGATGAATATTATGCTTTTGTTCTCTTAGTCATTTTATTTGGATACTTGAATGGTATAAGAATGTTGTGACCAATTTGGTTCAAATTTTTATTCTTACCCCGTGATAGAGATTGGTTTGCTTGGGGACCAGCGAACGAGTAAGTGTGGGAGCGTTTGATATATCCTCAAATTACACTTGTATTCAAGCATAAAGTTGTCTATTTTCAACGTTTAATCAAGTGTTTAATGGTATATTTACACACTTTTTGTGTTTGGTTTAGGTTGGGAATGAACTGGAAGAGTGGAAAATGAAAGCGCAAAAAGGCACGAAAAAGAGGCATGAAAACCGATGAAAATGGGTGGACCTCGGCAATGGTGGCCTGGCCAGGGACCACAGTCATGGTCCAGACCATGTTTGGGGGTGTTTTGCGCCCTTTCGGGCAAAGAAGGCCCACACCTTTGTAAATGGGAGTGGTGTTGAGCGTGGTGGCGCCACGACGTAGTGGGCAGACCTGCTAGAGGTGTCCAAATTGAGTATGTCTTGGACTTTTTGGTTGGGAATGATGACTAATAGGGTTTCAACACATGTCAAGGGGTATAAATACCCCTTCTTATTGATTTCTCTACACAATTTAGACACATTACACTAAATCTTTTATTTTTGGTTGGAAGAACACATTCTTCCCTCTCTCTTTTCTTCAAGGACGTACATGAAGGTTGGAAGAGAAGAAGAGGAGCACTTCAAAGGCTTGGAGATTTCTCTACATAACATCCTAGAGAAGCTTCTCTACACTTTATTTCCTCTATTTTCTCCATATTTTCATTGTTGTTTACCATGATTAGTGTATTGAATCCTTGTCTTAGTTTTATGTACATAATCATGGTAAGCTAAAACCATTGTTAGGGTTAAGAGATGTAGACTTTGGTGGATGTTTGTTATATTTATGAATGGATTTGAGGTATTTTATGTCATCTTTGTGTTGTTGTTGGATTGATTCAATGACTTGTATGAATGAATGTTGTTATACTTGATCAACATGAAAATGTTGACAAGTTTAGGTGAATGATCGAAAGATGAAACTTAAATGAGGTTTACAAGCATTGAAATTACCATACTTAGGGTAGACATACTCTATGTAGGTAAGGTGTTCGATGAAAGTCCCGAATGAACTTAATAAGTCTAGTTTAGTTTGGTGAGACTGAAATGACCCTCCTAATAAATGTAGACATAGCTTGAATGAACTCGGGAGAGGCTTTAAGTGACATTAGTGAGAGAACACTCATCCCATTAAGAATACATTCATAGGTATAAAAAATGGAAGTCTCAATCAAGTCTCAAAAACCCTAACACGATACCATTGATTGTTTGCCTCTTTCTACAATTTACTTTAAGCATTTACATTACTACATTGTTGTTTTCATTTGGAAATACAAAAATCAATTATTAAACTTTTAAATTTTCTTGTCACGAATCGATCACATTAGCAAACCGCTCCCATGGATTTGATACCCCAGGGATACTCCCAAGGGAAAACTATAACGACAACTGTGCGCTTGTGAAAAATCGATCACTCACTCGAGTAACATCCCTCATCACTCAAGTGACATACCTCTTACTCGAATACCATTTCCCAAGGTGTTCATATGGGAACATGGCTTACTCGAATAACCAAATGGCTTACTCAAGTAATATATACCTTGTTTCACTCGATTAATATAACATGGCTTATTCGAGTAATCCATGGTCTACATTTGAGTAACACCTCAATGCTTAATCAAGTAAATCCTTTCAAATACATTAATCATAATTTCAACACTCCAATCGATCGACATCGAAACGGGACTGAACGGAAAGCTACAGAGAAATTTACCAGAATTTGATGGGATATTACATAAAATAATCAATAACATATATTAGAATAGTCCAGAAGGGCCAAGCAATCTTAAGTGCATCCGAAACATTCTTATTACACCAAATATTCTCACTCTCATCGATACTAAATGCTACACAATTTGAAAAATCTCGAAACCCATATCTTATTGTAATTTAACCCCGAATACATTATATGAATATAACTTTACTCCGCACACACCAAGCTCTATCACAATGTATAATATCATTTTTACCATGTAATAACATAAAAATCACATTGTCGAATATTTTTCTCCCTCATAATTATAGACCATCAATTCTAAATTTCAATATCATTTCAAATCAATCACATATATGTTAACTACTTGGTATAAATCATATAGTCTCTCAAATTCTAGTCATACAAGTTCCTTTGTCGACTTTTATTATATCACACATTGATATAAGCATACTACATTCAAAATCTCCAAAGGTCAAACTAACTAAATCTATTACCATATTATGCAATAAGATTAGGAGCCCTATAATGATAATCTTTATCGTCTCCAAATATGTCTTCGCCATTGGAACTAGTTGATCCTTAAGTTTAGTCATAGTCACCGAACTGCCAACAATCTGATTTATACCATACTAGAAAATATATATCCACACATTAGTTATAATGATTTTGACTCCTCAATTATATTAGAGTTTTACTGCAATGCTCCTTATACACGATGAGTTAGACTCCACTGTAGTATTGATATTCTTACAACCAAGCTTCCTTTATACACACACAATAATCTTTGCTTTAATCTCATACAAATCACTAGTCACCCAATATCATGATTTGCAAATTAACTAAAAAATGTGTATGTAATATCCCCTCCATTCCAGATAGATTTTTTTGTAGCATTACAATTGAATTCGATCAATCTTTCGATGTTTAATGATGTTTTAGAGCCTTTGGATGTTGATGGAATTCATTAAGATTAGGTGGGGGGAAGTTGATTCGTGAAATTTCATCCCCCGAGATACCCGTTCAAACTTGAAATGCGTGTTTGTCCAGCCTTAGTCATAAAACGAACGTCTCTAGTGCTGAAACACAAGTTTCAACTCAGATGGGCGATCAAACGCATGTCGCATGCCCGAAACGAGCAATTCACCCATTAAAAAAGCTCAAAATGTTGCGTTTTTTACTTGTTGTATTTATAAAAGCCTATGATTCGATTCCCTTCATCTTTCTTCACCTTCCTCACACTTCTTCACTCCAAAACCGTCAGAAATTCATCTCTTATGGTCCTCCATCGGTATCTTTTGCATTCTTGAGGTAAGAGCACCAATTCCACTCCATTTTTTCTCGATTTGTGCAATTTCATTTGTGTTTTCTTGGTTGATTGCTAGAGCATGAAGTGTGGTTTGTGGGTTGGCTAAATATGATTTTCTTTAGCAAACAATGATTGATTTGAGTGGGTTTTTGTTAGATCTAGGTGGGAGGGACTTAGATATGCCAGAAATCAAGTGGTTTTAAAAGATTTGAAGTTGTTTTGAAGAGGGATAGGGTTAGGTTTGGGTTTGAAGGAAAATATGGGGATGTTGAGGTTATTTGGTAAGATTGTTAATAGTTTAATATTTAGGGGATGATTAGAGACAGTGTGGGTGGATTAGAATGTTGGGTTTCCATCAATTCGAGTTTTGGGATATTTTAGTGTGATTTTTTGTCGAAGGGACCAAAAGAATAATTTTCATGATTCAGAATAATTGGAGGACTAGACTTGATATTTTGGATGTTGGGATAAATCTAGAATTTTACAACGGTTGATGGCAAATTTGTAATTTTAGGAAAGTTGAGCCACATATTTGTAATTTTAGAAAGATCGAGTCCTGATTTGTAATCTTTAAATACTTTGAGGACTAATTTGTAAATTTTGAAAAGATTGAGGACTAGTCTATAATTTTTTGATGTTTTAGGGACTAAAGTGTAATTTAGAGAAAATATCAAGACTAAACGGTAATTTTACATCGAAGTTCGATTTTCGACAAGAGTGTTAGATATTCATCCACAATAGGTTTTTGAGGGTCGACTTGGATTGGGTCATGCATTTGCATTCATCCATTTTCAAGATTACCACATTTACCTCGTCTAGCCCCTTTTGTAATAAATTCTATTTCAGTTCAGTTGGAAATCTGAGTTGGCAGCCTATTGGAATCTATGAAACCATACACGCAACAAAAAATAAAAATATTGTGTCACGAACTCCACTAAGAATCCAAGCAATTCGATAAAACTGACTAAGGAACATGTGTTTACCTCTAATTTGAGACAATAATGAGAAGATGCTGCTGGATTTGAGTCTTAGACGCCGCAAGATGTGAACATCTTCTACTGGTATCCACACGAACGAACTGTTGAAGTGTTTTTGTGCTAGCACCGAATTTTTTACTCTCAAAAATACCTTGCTATTTTTTTTCTCTCTCTTTAAAGTGGTATGGACGGCAAGAAGAGTGTTTTTGGGCTGCCATATGATGCCTATTTATAGACTTCAATAAACTCTAGTCTTAGTCTTACTAGGAGATCTAATGATTGTCTTACAAGAACTCCTATATCCTAGCCTAACTAGAACATACCAATATAAGACATTATTATTAATTAATATAATAATTTCAGAAATTATTAATTAACATAATAATTTCAGCTCCCATTTTATTTCATAAATAAATTTCAAATGACATGTTGACCAAGTCAAACTCTTTCTTAGTTAACTAAGTCAAAGAAGCTCTTTCTTTTGTTGACTAAGTCAAACAAATAATTTTGACTATGTCAAACGAATTTTAATTTGTTTTAAAAATATTATAAAACAAATTATTTCATCATAAAATAATAGCAAGACACATCATAAAATATATAGCACAGTTCGTGAGTGTGTGACCCTATAGGTCCGCTCAATATTGGCAGTA
>CAODLS010949397.1:0-12971 GCA_948243855.1 Flueggea neowawraea | reverse complement strand
AATGTGATGAGATGAGAAAAGAACACAGATGGAATAACTCACAGGGTTGGGTTGAGTTGATTTGTTTGTGGAATTTGGATATCTAGTGATTTATTCTTTTGGAATGTTTATAGTAATTTTGATAGTGACGTTGTCCCTATTATATACTTTGATGACTCTTTGGTTAAAGTTGGATTGGATTTGCAATTTGAATTGATTCAAGTGACTTTGTTGAAAAATGTTTGTTCTGGAAATTTGGTATTAGGCATCGACAAAATGTTAGAGTGATGGCTAATTTCTCTGTAATGGTTATATTAAGGCTTCAGGATATGATTGAGTTCAGGGTTTAGTTTGGATTCTGTCAATTCATGACTCATTCCTCCAGGAGTACGTTCCATGTCGTGGCACTGCAATCCGTTGAGTGTGAAACTCAACATGTTTTTAAGGGGGCATTTGCGCTCTATGCTTTCGTACATGCATTTCTCAGCATTGCTCTTTGCTTATACCGATGAGTATATCGGTGCATTCTGTTTCTGTATATGCATTCTTGGCAATTTCATCTACGTTTCTGCATTTTTCTATCATCTGCATACTTGTACATTTAGTCTTGAGTGACTAGGATGTTAGTAGAGTTGTGGTCAACTCTTCTA
Organism: Flueggea neowawraea; assembly: GCA_948243855.1. Classification (NCBI taxonomy): domain Eukaryota; kingdom Viridiplantae; phylum Streptophyta; class Magnoliopsida; order Malpighiales; family Phyllanthaceae; genus Flueggea; species Flueggea neowawraea. The sequence goes on along the minus strand of CAODLS010949397.1, from coordinate 12,342 downwards.
TAATTGGTTTGGAAAAATTGTGATTTTTATTTTATTGGATACTTAATTTGATGAGGTTCTGGAATGAACCGAGTTATCGAGTTATTTGGATTTTAAGTCATAGTTGGGAAAATATGGCACGAGTGTATATATAATTAGGATCGAATATAGATTTTATTCAAGGAATAACAATTGAGTTCATGTGTGAATGTTGTGCTTGACCAGGGAATTCAAGAAGACACTTTTGAATGTGAAATTGGTGATGTTTGATGTAATAATTGAGATTGGTATTTGTACAGTTTAGATTTTGTATTTGTTTTGGAGATGAGTTACATCCTATTCGGGTTATAATACATTTAATGTACGTATTGGTTAGAACTTGGTTTGACTCGAGGTAGGAGTCTAGTTTGAGGGAAGTAATTCAGTGGTGGATGTTTTAAATTTGGTTGTTGTATGAGGGAATGGACCTAAGAGATAGATGCTTATTTATATTAAGTACTTGATATGTGATGTATGAGGAAATAGAGTAATTATATCCTATACGTGGTGAACAGATGTTGGTACTAGGTATATGAGACGAATAGACAAGAATAAGAATAATATGTAATTATTAGATTTGTGGTAAATTCTAGTGGTGATTCCATTCAATGATAATTGTAGTTGCCTATGGTTAGATGATCAATCCTATTAGTGAAAATTGATGATAGTTTGTTTGGATTAATGTCTACAGTATTTTGATTTGAGCACATAATGCGATTAGTTTGTAGATTTCAATCTCGGTTGAAATTATGGATTGAAAGTGGTGTCAGATGGATATGATTATTATGGCGAACTACATTTTGTTTAAGGAACTAAATTGGGAATGGTCTATGGTTTAGTCTATGTGGCAAAAATGATTATAACTTGGGATACTACCTGAATTTAATTATGAGTATATGAACTAACTAGCGGATTAGTTCAGTTTGATTTGACTATGAGAATCTGGATATTTGAGAATTAGTTGAGTTTAGACGTTGGTTAATTAATTGTATCTGAACCTTGGTTTTAATTGCTTGTAATCTCTGTAATTGGGTTGGACACCAAATTGTAAATTGATTTCAAATGACTTTGATGAGAGAGGATTAGTTCATGATAAAGTATCATGTAGTGACAAACATAAGAATAATACTTGGATAAGTATTGATTGATAATGATTGAGATCATGTGAGTGATAATATATTGGTGATATCATTCGGACGAGGAGGCCATTTGGGAGGTCGAGGATGAGATGCGGCGTAGATATCCGCATTTGTTCGAATCTGTTGATTCTTAGGTCAGTGCATTTAGTTTCGGTCTCTCTGCATTTGTTTCTGTCTTTACACTTCATTTTTGCATGTTAGTTTTTGTCTCTGCATTCAGTATCTTTGTTTCTGTATTCAGTATCTCCGTTTCTGTGTGTTTTCATATAGGTTTCAGTATTTGCATTACCATTTTTGCGTCGTGTTAGATATGCTTTGTGGTTAGGAGTTGAGGCCTTGATTTGGATTTTGTTTTGGAGATTGGGATTGATCTTAGTTAGCTTTATTTTGTTTCGAAATTCAAGGCCGAATTTTTTTTTGAGGAGGGGAGAATGTAATATCCCATATTTTTGGTATTATTATTTTATTATTTTTGGATAATTTGGGATAATTTGAAATTTTATTTTTGGTGATTGGAGGGTAAATTTTGTGTTTAAGATGTTAATTGGGTGATTAATGAAGTTTGTGGTGATTTGGAAGTGAGTTATTAAGTGAAAATTGGTGGAAATTTGAAAAACCAAATCTGGAATTAGAGGCATGGACGATCGGGACTCTGCCACCAATCACGAAAAGTGTGGACCAGCCATAGTTTGTGATGAGGACCCACCTCTATCAATATCAAATCATGTGCCTCGTCAGGCAACATAGCTACCGACACCCTTGGTAGCTGGGTTGTCTCATTCATTGGTATACCAAGGGCTACATGCCTCATAGCAGAGGTGTCCTATCTCCAAAACATATATATATTATATTCAAATCAAATAAAAAACGGTCCTACGACCGGGTATATCAAAACCAATAGCAAACGGTCATGTGACTAGGTATGTCAAAACCAAAGGATATATAAGACATGACTTATATATCGAGTTCCAAAACATACTTACATAAAAGTATGGTTTCAAAAATATTTATCAAATCCATAATGACATGATTTGCAAAATCAAGCATGCAAACAGTCAATCGTTTACCAAAAACGAATTTCAGTATTCATTTCCTAAATATACAAAAATATAATATAATCAAATTATATTATTTCCAAAAACAATTCATCTTTCGCCGAAGCGCAAAATCTTTCAAAACATAGTACAACTACTCTTTTCCAAAACCCAAATGGTTTTCCAAATACAAAGTCAAATCAACAAAGTCCTCACATAGACCAGATTTTAGGATTTTCAATCTTTAATTATTTCGGTTTACATGCTATGGTGATAGCACAACAAAAACATATCATTCGAAGAGACACAACCTATGTGTCTGAAGCTGCAATCCATTCACCTGGATGCCGAGCTTCCAAACTCTGAATCACAGTCTATGTGTCTGAAACTGTAATTCATTCACCTGGATGCCATAGTGTGATGAGCTTACAAACTCGAAAACTGAATCGAGCTGAAACACAATATTTTACAAAAAAATCAATACGATGACTGTGGCAAAACAGAACATGCATGAAATGCAAATGCAGACTCAGACGTCGTCGGCGTCAAAAATCTTATTTTGATAGAAGATCTGGCACTCACGGCCCAAAAATCGAAGTCTATGTAAACTTACAATTTGGTCCCTTAACTATTATAAAATTACATTTTAGTCCCCGGACCTCGTAAAATTACAAACTAGTCCCTCGAGTTCGAGAATATACAAATAACTATTCCAAAACGTCAGAATTCCCAAAAGAGCTTTTGAACTCTCCAAATTTGCGATTTTAACTAAATTCCTCGAAGTTACAAAATTATCCATAAATTCTCAAATTTACAATTATATTCCAAACTTTCCAAAATTACAAATCTAAGTCTCTAGTTTTTAAAATTACAAATATAGGTGTCAAATTCCCAAAATTACGAAAATACCAATATCAAACCTTTATTCTCAAAAATACCAACTTTCGATTCGACCGACAAAAATCGAAACCAAATATACCTATGGGTTCATCTCAACCTCAAGAACATTAATCCATCAACAATTTCCTCAAACAAACAACCAAATCATCAAAAATCAATCAAACCCTAACTAAACCCTAGCCATTCAAAGAACTCATCATTTCTTCTGATTTCAAGATAGATTTATGTTAATCTAACCTCCAACAATCATAATCTAACAACTTACAACATCCATTTCAACAGAATCATGCAAAATCTGAAACCCATTTCATTTTCGGCCAAAAATCTATTTCATAAATTAAATGCATGAAATGGATGAAAGGAAGATATTAGAACTAAAATCTTACCTCCATAGATGTTTAGGAACACTGGGGAACCGATGGGAGGCAGATAGAATCGATCCCAAATAGAGAGAGAGTGAAAAATGAAAATGGCAGACGAAATGGTCGGGTTTCGGATATATATAGAAATTAGATGCTCACGTACGTGAATTTAAGGCTAAAGTGTTAGGAGGACCTAACGTACGTTACCATTAAGGTCACGTACATTAACGAGCAAAAAATCATGTTATGGAACTGAAAATTCCGACCTCACGTACGTCACCACCAAATCTCACGTACTTGAATCATCCTAGAAACCCAGCTCACGTACGTGAGTTCTGCCTATCTTATGTACGTTATCTTGCCACAACGTACGTTGTGAAAGAATTCCAGTTAACATACGTTTCACAAATTTCCAACGTACGTCAGCATGCTCCAGATAGCATTCCTCAACTTCCTTTGATTCCGAACGCGTGTCGGATCATTCCCAATGTTTGACGACATCCAACCTTACAAAAATAACCTCTTTCAACTATCCAAACATCATCTCGAACACTTGATAATCAAATCATAACTGAGATCATTCGAAATCGAATGACGTTTCATTGAAGAACTTGTCTGACTTGATCGAAACGCTACAGAGAATTGATCGAAATGGGAAGGATATTACAGTCCATAAGCGGTATCTAGTAATACATTATGGTAACCCAAAATCAAGTGGATTTGATGATCTGAGTTAACATTTCACTATTTTATAATTAGTCCTTTTATTTCATGATATCTAGATTAAGCATAAGACATGGTCACATGTCAACCTTATATTGCTTAATGTGTTTTTTGATCCTAAGTAGATTGACATAACAAATCACATTGATAATCTCTTTATCAATTCATTTGAGTATGCATACATTCTATCAATCCTACTCATCAAGTGGTTTAGATATATCACTCTTCATAAGAGGAACAAATCCATCACTCTTACTATCACTCCTCTACAAGATTCATGGTATATCCAATCATAGCCTTTATTATTACCCTGTTCCGGATGACGTTTGACTAAGTTAAAATATGTGATTCCTCATGTAGGAGTCACTAGTGAGTTTCAATCAGATGACTCAAATATCATCACTGCATGAAAACTACTTGTGACATCAATCCATGCTTTCATCGCGAGCCAGTTCAATACATGTTCCCTAACATGTATCTATGCTCTAAGTGATATCTTATATTCATAATCAGTAAAACGTGATTATCCACTTAGCAACATACTAACCTTAATTCATTATCATTCATATGATAACAATTGATTAAGGACATTTAGAACAACATTCATTTTACCTTAGGGTTTTACTATCAATTCATACTTAATGACATAAGGAAGAATAAACTATTTATGCAGGTCTTTATCTTTATAAACATAATATTTCATAGATATGAAATGAAATGTCTCTCTATTAAATGATAAATCGAATGACAATGTATATGAATGATTGGACTAAGGCACAAATTAACAACTACGCTTTCTCAATGGTATACCAAAAGCTATGTTTATCCCTATAGGATAGGCATCTCGAGTCGTACATAATATATAGATAATAGTGATACCCAACAGACATACATAATGGATAAATATATATACTGATAACATATACTGAGCATAGCTGAATACCACAGTACTGAATATATACAGATAGCATATACTGAACATAACTAAATATTTTGATATGGAACATGTACACATAGTAACATAACAAGCAAGCATACAGAATAGATAAATATACTGATATCGTATATTGAGCATAACCAAAAAAACATAATATTGAATACTTATTATTGATTCCATATGACACATAATCTGATTTTTAAATATACCGAATCTTTAGTTAGTCCAATTTATATGGCAAAGTCGGAGCACAACAAAAAAAAAGATAAGTTCGGAAAGCACAACCTATGTGTCTAGAGATGACATCTCACTCACCTGAATGCCAAACTAATAATCCAAATACATGCCGATGGCAGATAACTGATCACCAATGATATCCAACAGAATCAGAAACTAAAAATTTATAACGAGAATCAAATATCGTATTGTGGTAATATGAAAACTGCATGAAATGCAAATGCGAATCATGAATGCCCGATGACGACGAAAAAACCCAATTTGCATGAATATCTAACTCTCTCATCCAAAATCCTCAACTTTCAAAAATTACCATTTGATCCCTCATCTTTTGTAAAATTACACATTAGTTCCAAACTTATGGATAATTACAAATTAGTCCTTATACTTAAGCAAAATTGCCTATCAATCTCGAAACTTATGCAATATTACAAATTAGTCCTCAAAGTTATGCAAAATTACATTTAAGCCGTCTCACTTTCCATAATTTCACTTTAATCCTCAAACCTCCTAAAATTATGTTTTGGTCATCGAATATATCCAAATCACATTTGGATCCTCAAATTTATCTAGATTTACACATACATCTCCTAAGTTCTCCATAATTACATTTTGTACCCTTGCCCAAAAAAAAAACTACAAAATAATGAAAGTTGTGTTCCAACCATCGAAATTCGAAATCAATAATATATTCTGACTCCTCTTAACTCCTTACGGCCCAATCCAACCTCGAAATTGTCCAATCAATCCATTAACCACATAAAGTTTCCACATTTAATCAAATTCTCATTAAAAATCCAACATTTACCACTTAAACCCTTTTAAATCCATAAAACCTCAATCAATCCATTAACATAATTTCAAAACTAAACTTAATCCATCAATGCTTACATTAAACCAACTTCCTTTCCACACCAAAATCCAACCTTTCATAGGAAACCCATATAAAACAATTAAAAATGTCACCTTTATGCTTAAACGTTCATTAATTCAATAACTCATAATTAATCCAACTAACATCAACCTTCAAATACATAAATCAAGCCACCTTTAGTCTAAAAATACCACCTCTACTCATCAAACCCTTAGCTTTATCAAACCCATATAAAAATATCACCAAACAACATAAAAATCATTACTTTCATGCCTAAACCACTTCCAATTATCAACCTATCCATCCACACCTTTAAAGCTAACATTAAACCTCCACATTCTAGCATCCATCATACAAAACGTCCACAAAGTTCAAACCTTTAACTCATCCAAACCCCAAAACAAAGAACTAAAGGAAGAACCAATGAGAGAAATGAAAGAGAGGGAGAAAATTTACCTTAATCACCAAGAAATGCAATGGAAAGCCAAAGAATGAGAGTGGGGCATTCTGGGTGTTTAAACTGATGAAAGAAGGGGTGAAGGCACACAATTCTACGGTAGAAAGGGTTTATCTAGAGCTAGGGTTAGGGAAATTTCAGAAAAACTCATTTTTACCCTTGACTGGGCATCACACGGCCGAACAACTCCATCACACGGGCACGAATTCATGCTCGTGTAATCTTGGCCAAGTGTGTCTTATAAGACACGGCCGAACATGGTAAGATACAGGCAGAATCGCTTGGGCGTGTCCCAAGCTGTTGACTCAATAAACGTGATGTTTCGTGGTAGAAAACTCCTTGTTCGATCGCACAAACGCTAAACATGATTAAGAGACCTTGAATCAACTTAAAACCATCATCATTCATCTTCAAAAACATGAATCTAATGATTTGAATCAATGAATAAAGGTGAATGCAAACCCAACCACGATCGAAACACAAGCAAAACTTGCAAGATGTTATAGAGGAGGAGCAAATGACAGTGGAGAAGATGAGAGCATGTTGCAAATAGGAGGAGAACGGTGGCGAAAATGGAGAGGAAATGAGGAAGAGAAGAGGGAATGAGAACTGGAGGAGGAGGAGAGGAGAGAGGAACGAGAAACTGAATCAGATGAGAAAACATAATGTTTTTAAAGAGAAAAAAATGACATCTCTGTTGACCAGGTATGTTCATAGTTCAGTCAAATCTCGCTAATTTTTGTTTTGTTAGTTTGAGTTTTGTCTTAAAGAACTAAAGTTTTTGTCCAATTTTGTCCCAAAACAGTGTTGACTAGTTCTCAAAAGTGACAGCTTAATATTAGGATTCTACAATATGATACTATCGAAATAAAAAAAATGTGGTGATAAATACACCGATTGACTGTTTAATTGTGCACCCTACGTAACTCCAATATCTGAGCCTAGACCAGGCCGAGCCAGAAAAATACCCGGACGCCTTGCCCGCTCCCAGGCTTTACGGTGCATTATAGCAAAATGTGCATTAAAACAAAACAATTCGACGAGACCTCCTCTTGTGTTCAAGGAGTCATGGACGTCACTATCGGCTATCGCTACTTGCGTTCGTGGGTTCAGACTTTTCCCCTCACTGTGTCTCCAACAACAATTTTTTTTTTTTTAACAACTAACAAGTTCTTATTTCCTTCAGACCAAACAAAATCCACTGATTTTTGCCTCCAAACAAAACCAAAACTCAAGAAAAACACACAGCAACAAAACACGGACAAATGAATGCAAATTAAAATCACCATTGTTTACATGTATGAAGTGCTTCTTGTTCCTTTTTTGTTTAGTATTATAATTCTTCTCCAGCCACTTTTTAATTCTCTGCACGTTTTGATTTTTCGCGTCCGCATCACTCTCTCTCTCTCTCTCTCTCTCTCTAAATGCGATCCTTTTTGGTCAATATCACCACCCACACCACTTTCTTCTTATAGGAATACACCGATAGACTTGTTTTTGTCGTCCATTTGTGGTTGATGACGTGATTCCACTCTGATCTCTCTAGTAATTTCGATTCAATCCCACTAACTTCACTTCCTCATCAATTTATTTTGTGATTCCTGATCCTGATATATTAGATTCATTGCGTCTGCTTCATTGTTTTGGTTTTTGGGTTTGGGTTCGTTTTCAATAACTTCACTGAATTTTTCTAAATTTTCGGCTATAGTTTTCTGATCATAGTTTCTTTCCTAAATCCTAAACTCTTGTCCTGTCTTTGTTCGAGTCTTTTGGCATCTGGATTTGGCTCAGTCTTTATTTTCACTGAAAATTTCAATCTTTCTGTTCTCTAATCAAATTATTTTGGTTCCAAAATCTGCACTTTTTTTTATTCGTTGAATTTGTTTTGAATGTTTTGGCATCTGGGTTTGGCTTCGTTTTAGTTAACTTCGCCGAAAGATTTAAATCTTCATGAATTTGGGGTCGATTTGATTGAGGATGGCGTTATTGGGTATGATTCAGTGAATTGCGAGGTTATGATAGTATGGCAAAACATAGAGGGGGAGAGAAAGAGGAAATAGGACAAGAGAGGCATATGGGTTTGCTCAAACTGGCGCACATTTTGTCCTTTTTGGTTGTGTTTGTTGCTGGGATCATTCTGGGTTTGGCAACGAGTTCTCACATCAATAGATACTTCAATTCACAAGCAAAGCTTTTTTTTGCTAACAACATTGCTTCCTCAAAGATCCCTGGCGATAATTGCACAGTTGTGAAGCCTTGTGACAAGGAGGTTATTGATTGTTTGAGTATCGATACTTTTCTTCATCCAAAGAACTTGACTCATAAGATGAATGATGAGGAGGTCTTTTGGAGGGGTTCTTTGATGCCTTATAAGAAAGGGTATCCCTTTCACAGGGTACCTAAGGTGGCTTTCATGTTCTTGACTAGAGGTCCTTTGCCTTTGTTGCCTCTGTGGGAGAGATTCTTTAGAGGCCATGACAAGTATTTTTCTATCTATGTCCATGCTCCTTCAGATTATGTGCTCAATGTTTCCACTGACTCTCCTTTCTATAGAAGACAGATCCCAAGTCAGGTACCATGAATAATCTGTTCTTTTTTAGTTGCCAGTTTTTTATTTTCTCTTGGAGTATCTTTATTATTGGTAATTCTGTGGAAAATTTTGCATTTTGACCGGATATGTTTGGAATAGTTTGTTTGTCTGTAACAAGCTTATTATCTAATCAATATGGTGGGGACACATTTGTCTGTAATAATTTGATAGGCAGGTGCAGTGGATAATTAGAGAACTTGAAAATAGAAATGTGCTTATATGATGTATCTGACATGGACTTTGTAACAGAATGACCATATTACTAAGTTTTGAAGGGAATTACAGTTATAATTGTAGATGTGGTTGGTAGAGAATATGAGATACAAAAAGCCTCAAGATTAGAAGAAGAATAATCGGATGGAAATTTCGATGATTGTGATTTTGGCTGTTACTGTGGAATGGATCGACAGAGGCTGATGTGAGATATTTTTTGTTTTTACAAAGCAGTTTCAATTGTTGGTATAGGAAGCATGCTGATAGATTCATCTGATTTCTGTCCTGTCAAGGATGCTAGATGTGCTACACGTACACATATGGATGTCTAAAATTTGCATATACGATCTAGATGTGTGTGATACTGATTAAAAGCTGTATTTTACATGGCTATGTATTTCCCTTCCTCTTGACGTACTGGAATGAATTGGGTGAATTTTAACTTCTTTTTGCTGTCTTTGGCTGCTATTTTTAATGAAAATTATGGCCACTGTTTTTGCAATACTTGCATTTTTCTCCATTACTTAAGTTGCAGTATAAACTTGTGATTTTGGTTAACAATGTATGCTCAAAAATAAATCATAGATGCTATTTTCTAAATGATCTGGAAAATGAAGTGTCAGTCCCTGTTTTTGGTATTTCAAACGTGTTGAATAATGCTGTTTTTTCATGGTGCACCTATGTCATTGCTTTTCCAAGAATCAGATAGCAAATAGGTGCTTCCCATTTGATAGCTGCGATTTACTGAACTAATATTGTGATTGATTTTAAGTATCAAATCTCTATATCATTTAAGTTCACTGAAGATCAAATTCTGTCCCTTTCAATTGTTATATATATATATATATATATTTATGAGAAAGTGGGCTTGTGAAGTTGCGTTGTTACTGATTGAAATTCATGGAGCATGAAAATTTGTGATGTTCTTATAATTCTTGTATATTCCACTTTCAGACTGTCCGGTGGGGCACAATGTCGTTGTTTGATGCTGAGAAGCGCCTTCTGGCCAATGCCTTACTAGACTTCTCAAATGAGCGCTTTGTTCTTCTCTCTGAAAGCTGCATCCCTGTCTACAATTTTCCAACTGTCTACAAATATCTCATTCATTCAGACTATAGCTTTGTGGAGTCGTATGATGAACCTTCCCGTTATGGACGTGGCCGGTACAGTCGTAAAATGCTTCCTGATATTCAGCTTCATCAATGGAGAAAAGGGTCTCAATGGTTTGAGATTCAGCGTGCCTTGGCTGTTTATATAGTATCAGATACCAAGTATTACAATATCTTCAAGAAATATTGCTTGCCAGCTTGCTATCCTGATGAACATTACATTCCGACGTACCTGAACATGTTCCAAGGATCACTTAACGCTAACCGGACTGTCACGTGGGTGAACTGGTCAATGGGTGGTCCGCATCCAGCAACATACAGGGCAGTCAATATAACTGAAGGTTTCATTCAGTCTATACGTCATAATGGGACTCGCTGTTCATATAATTCAGAGAAGACATCTGTTTGTTACCTCTTTGCTCGAAAGTTTGCTCCGAGCGCATTGGAGCATTTGCTAAACCTCACCTCAACCCTCATGGAATTTTGACTTAAGTTGTGTTTTCCTGGCAGAGTCTTTATCCTTCCAGTAGCAGTCGCGACCAGCGTTGGGCTATTACCGTAGCTCGCTGGATGATTTTGTTTCAGCACTATTGTACAGTTAGTTTTATATAGATCATTGAAATTTTGGCCATCGAGAAATAACCATTCTTTGATTAAATTTAGAAGTATAGCCAGTTCAGAACAATTTAGTTGTTTTGATGTTCTTCAAAGCTTATTAATTGAATTTTCTTCTTGTAAGCAGAATATGGTCCTCTGCCATTAACATTCAACAATGTGTCTTCAATGCTCTCCTTATTTTCTCTTCATAATAAACAAAAATCTCCCTCCCCGCCAATTTTTAACTCTCTTTCTAATTAACATCTTAACCGAGAATTAGCAATTTAATTGGAAATCGAATTTTTAATCCTTTACTCCTTGTTTGTAACAAATAAATTCTGTAAAATTTTGTGGAATTTATTTTTAATTCCAAATTTTTCTGCTTGGGAGACAAAAAAAATATTCATTTCAATTCTAGGAATTAAATTCTATAGAGTTCAATATAATTAAACCAATTCCTAGCAAAACAAGTGGAATTTGCAAATGAATTCTACAGAATTTTAAAAACCTATTTTGCATACTAAAATTATCCCTCCTCTTTATCATTTGTGCCAAAATTATCCATCCCATCTAAACTAACTCATACAGTTGTTGTCTCTTCTATGGAGATAAACACAATTGGGAGGAGGGGAATCAAAAGTTTTTCCCGTTGAATCTCCCTTCTTCTTAGCGTGTCCGCTACTGAATTACAGGTACTTACGTCGCCATTGTTATGACTTTTTCTTGTGATTTATTTCTTCTTGGCGTAGCTGATACTACTGGTCTTTTGATGGTTTTTATTTGTTTTTGGCTTTGATTTCTGGTGTTGGTGTTAGACTTAGTGCTTGCTTAGTTAGATGTAAGAAATGAGAAGTATTATTTTCTAAAAACTAGGTAAATTTTCTTTGCTTAGTTGAACAAAAAAAATTGAACTTCTCCGAAAATCAAGTGATTGACTTCCCTTTGATCTCGGAAAGTAACTTTCTTAGGCGAGATCAGGAAGTCCAACTTCGTTAGTAACCAGTCAAGTATTTTACGAATACATCTTCAAAATACTATTTACTTATAATTTTTTATTTATTTTTAAAATTTTGTAAATTATTTCAATAATAAATTTTGATAAATTATTTTATAAATAAATTTTTGATAAAATATTTTATAAATAAATTTCAA
>CAODLS010949328.1:0-24682 GCA_948243855.1 Flueggea neowawraea | reverse complement strand
ACTTTGGAACCTTGGAAATAAATGGAAACTTCAACATGTGTAAATGTTTGATTTTTCACTTTGCACATTTTGCCAACAATGTAGTGGCAACATTCAGAGAATACATGATAATCTTCATAGAGAACCCCTTTACATCTTCACCAAGATCATTGAAAAATGACTTCACATCAAAATCACTTCTTAGAATGTCTTCAATCTTATCCTTAGAATTTGCCTTCAAACCACTAGCAACCTTTTTTAAAAAAAAAAAGATAAAGGATAAACAAAGATCAAAGGCAACTTAAAACAAAATTACAATATCAACAATATAAAAAATAAAATGAACACAAAAGTTCTCAAAATTATTTGAACCTATAAAACAATGGAAAATGGCAGATTAGTTAAATACCTCTTGTCCGATCTTAGAAGCCACTCCAAACACAATACCACCAGTAGTATCATCTCCAACCATATTACGAGACTCATCTTGTCGAGAGGACACAAAGTGCTCATCAAAACCAACTTTCCTTCCCAACTGCAAAATAATTTACAAATAATACAAAAATTAGCAACACAATCAAACAAGTTCACGCATCCCTAAGAACATAGTTCACAAAAGTGCGAGTTTGACATTTAAACAAATTTCCAAAAAAAAGTCACACATGTTAACATCTATTCAGAAAATTATAAAATTTACCTCTTCTTCAATATGATCAGCATCCTCAAACGCAAAACCAAGATTAACACCTTCAGAATGGTCTTCCCCATGTCTATCCGTAGTAACTTTTCCAACCAGATTGACTTTTGTTAGACCAAACTTAACCCTAACCTCATTAATCGAATCTTCAAAATTGGTTAAACAATCGGTAAAAAAACACTTGCGGCTTCCACGACTTGTGCTTCAATTGTTCAAAACCATATCGCAAATCCGCCAATTCCTTTGTTAACACATCAATTCGCTAAGAATCATTCATACCAGCAGCGTACATATGCTTCCTCGATTTCATTCTCTGTCTCATTTTTTTCAAATAACTCACTCAACTTCAAACTTTCAATTTCCTCATCAGTTGGAACCAAATTTCTGACAACAATCTGCATTAACATGAAAATAAAAATAGTTAGCAAAAGTAAAATTCCAATAGTTGTAAACCAAAAAAAAACTATAAAAAACAATCGTCTTCAACAATGCAAGCAACGGCTGTGTCTCAACTCTCCAATTCAAAATTTTTGGAATTCTCCTGGAAACTCTAGTTGCGAATGAATAATCTATAAGCTCACAACATTCATAGAACTAGGCCTGGAGCACAGTAGGACAACCATCCACACGATAATGAAAAGATGTATTTTTATCCCTCAAAGAACCCCTTTCAACCAATTGTTCTTTAATACAGTTGAAAAGGCCCCTAAATGACATTAATCCTTATGGATACTGTTCATACAAACCAGAATCAACAAGCACAAAATCCTCCTTTGTCAACTTGTCATACCTCATTGTCATAATAAACTTGTGAATCAAAAATAGCACACAAAGTTTAACAACATCCTCATCATTCACCCAACGACGATACTTGATCGCTTCTTCCAAAGCCAATTTATTAACTAAAATGTCATCATGAAAGTACCTATCCATCAAACCTCCATCAGGAACTAAACCAAGTTTAACATCAATAAAATCCCCATGATCTTTCAAACTATTGACCAAGCCAAACTCCTCTATGCTAAACCTCAATATACTCTCTCCAATCTTAAAAAATATTTCATTAACATCATGACTAGCCACCTCCCTCAACAACAAGCCATGAATTAACTGAGGTTGGCATATAATTTCATCCATATCCAACAAATGACCAAAGCATGTGCGCCTCAGTTGATTTACATGACTAGCACTCAAGTATTTCTTTAAAAACTCAATGATATTATGCATGTAATTGCAAGAAACCTTCCCAAAACAATGGAAAGCAGCAGGAACTAGCAGATCCTGATCCTAAAATTAAACAAAAAAACATTATTAAAAAAACAACATGAAACCATGTATAAAAACTCAAAATCACATTGTGAACCCTTGTGAGCCTTGGTGAACTTCTATATACAACAATAAACAGGAAACAACATTCGAATCTGTTGTAAACGACAGTGAACTCCACTTTCAAAAAATAAAATTATGTCGCGAAGAAACAACCAAAAAGCAAAACACAAGAACATGAAAAACAAAACAAAATAGAAACTAACCTCTGAAACACGGGCTTTCCTCTTCTTCCTCGTCGATACAGGAGATTCAAAATTAGCAGGCATCTTCTCCTTTAAAGAAACTTTTGGCAGCTCAGGATCCTTTGTTGACTTCATCGCTTTTGTCGACTTAGTCTTTGAATCAACACTTTAAGATCCCTTCGCCATTACTTAAACACAACCAAAAAAACACTAAAAAACTAAAAAAACATAACAAACAAAATAACAAAACCTACAGAGCATTATAATAACCCTAACAAAAGGAAACCTACATACAAAACACAACAGAGAAGACATATAAAAAACAATAACTTACATCTAATTAAAAATGGTTACAATTAAAGGAAGAAATGTGCAATCGACTTTGGAGAACGTGGAGCACTCAACCAACGACAAACATAGATCGGAACTGATGCCGAAGAAACTTATAGAGGAAGCTTAAACGACAACACAAAATGAGAGGGAAATGAATTTGGGCCTTTTTATATAAGTGACAAAATTAAAACTTAGTTTCAAAGTTGTGGCATTTGTAAAAAGCAAACATAAAATCTTCTGTTTCTGTAGAACTGAAACATGGCCTTCCATTTTTCAAAACCACGGCCCAAAAATGGAGAGCCCGCTCAATTAGCACTATTAATGGGGTATAAGAAAAGCCCAATAAACTCAAAAGATTGAACAAAGAGCAAATTATACGGTGCACCAAAACAGGTTTTATTAATTTTGACAACACCATAAAAGTTTCTCATATCTTAATTCCATGATTTTATTTTTGATATTTTTCGGCACCGTCAACGTGAACCAACCTTCCCGACCATGTCTATCTATTTTTTTTATTGAAAGTAGGGGGTTAAGAATTAGTGGTACACCATGGCATTGCAACTAGGTTGGCACGACCATGTCTCTCTGTTACTAGTTCAGTGAATTAATCTCTCGCCTTCTATCCTTCTCTTGTTGCTTCTACTACTCATTTGATCTCTCGATTTCTCTCCTCTCTCATTCTTTCTCTCTCTCGATCTTGATATTAATCCTTCTCTTGAGTCTCCATCACTCCATCATCCTTTGCAACAACCAAAAATTAATTAATTTATAATAAAAAATTATCAATTGATAATTTTACTCAAATCTGAATAAAGTGTTGGAGAGTTGTTGTTGTTTTTCCATTTATGATGTTGTTGTCTTGTTGAAACAGATTAGTTCGAGGAGCCAAAGGCTGAATCGAATCTCTTATCACAGTAACTGAGAATAATTAACTCTAGAAATGAACTTTTGGTTGAAGGGTGCATTTTCGATTCCTCTATTATAGATTTAACAAAAAAATATTGAAAACCAATTCAAAGTCAATTAGTATTTTATTGGTATTCCCTTAGTATTCTTTTGTTTCATTGGGTATTCAGTTGTTATAAAAAAAGGTATTTAGTTGGTATTCCATCTATAATTTAACACCTTGCTTAATTTTGATTTGGTCTTCGATTGGTTGATGATTAAAGTTTGTTTGTTCGAATCCTTGGAGTCTCAATTCAGACATTAGATGATGAATATTTTGGAGTGATTTAAGTGTTTCATTCATGTTGGATCTTGTGTGAGCAAGAAAAGAATGTTTTAATCGTGTTTTTTTGGGCGAAGAAGCGTTACATGGTCGTGTCTTATCCGTGTCATAAGACACGACCATAAAATGGCGGACATGTCTCGTGTTTTGGGGGAGGCCATCCAAGACACGACCATGTCTTGCCCAGTGGTGAGATTTCCTTCATTTTTTGAAACTGGCGCATTACATGGGCTTAGACATAGCTGTGTCTTGCAGAAAAAAAAGCACATTGTGTTTTGAGTTAAACGATGAGTTTTGATTTTGTAGCCTATTTAACACTTCAAACATGGCCCATGTTCGTCTCATTCACTCCCATACTCACTCAAAACAACAACCATGCCTCTCCTCTCACTCTCTTACATTTGCACTTATTCCAATCAAGTTGGTGAGGTAAGAACACACCTTTCTTCCATTTCTTTGATTGATTCCTTGAAATATTCATATGGGTTTGTTTGTGAGGGCTTGGATGATGTGATTCTTGTTAGGCTTTAGAATTTGTTGTTAAAGATTTTTTATATGAGTTAGTTTTTCATGGATCTTGATGGATTGAACCTAGATTTGAATGGGTTTTGTGTTGGGTCTTAAGATTGAAGAAAGATTGGTGTGGTTAGGATTTTGTTGGAAGAAAGATTTATTGTTTAATTGATGAAATTGATGGTTGATTTATACGGTAGATTAGAGGTGATTTAGATCAGTGGGTTTCGTGTTATATGAATTTTTGGGTGTTTTTGAATAATTTCCTAGCATAGGGACTAAATTGTAATAATTCTAAAGTTTGAGGCCAAAAATGTAATTTTGGAAAGTTTAGCGATTGTTCTGCAATTTTTTAAAAATTTAGGGAATGATTTGTAAATTGCTAGGACTTTGGGAACAAATCACTCCAGTCCCTCGGTATGAAGTATCTAACATATATA
Source organism: Flueggea neowawraea (assembly GCA_948243855.1). Lineage (NCBI taxonomy): Eukaryota > Viridiplantae > Streptophyta > Magnoliopsida > Malpighiales > Phyllanthaceae > Flueggea > Flueggea neowawraea. Next base: position 19,978 of record CAODLS010949328.1, on the reverse strand, counting down.
CAGACTAGGCCCGAACAAAAGGGCACTCGCTGCCGAACGGAGATCCTCACTGAGCACATAAGATAACCTGAAATATTAAAGGAATGGGGTGAGTAAAACTCAGTGAGTGACAATACTCTTGATCGCCTCGGGGCTCACATAAACTTTTTGAAAATATTTTCAGAAATAGCACATTCAAAAATACCACATGAACAAAATCCAAGCCAATTACATACATTTTTAACTTTATTCAAGCAAGATCTAACATAATATAACAAAAATCTAACTTGAATTTCATTATAATCAAGCTAAAGTCAAAACCCTAGCTTCAAACCATCACCCCAAACACAACCCAACAAACCCATATGATTATTATACAAAGTGAAGGGAAGAACGAATTAGAAGTGTAATAACGGTCACCTTTGCATCCCATTTTTTAGGCAATGAATGAAATATCTTCATACCTTATCACTACTTGAGATTGTTTTGCCAAGAGAAGCAATACCATTTGTGATTTCCGCAAATCTATCAAGCATGTTGGAAATGCTTTCTTCATCTTTCATAGTGAATAACTCATAGTCATGTAGAAGCATATTGATATTTGTCTCCTTGACTTGAGTAGTTCCTTCATGAGTCACCTCCATCATCTCCCAAATCTCCATAGCATTTTCACAAGATGAAATTATATTGTGCTCTTCTTGATTCAATGCACAATATAAGAGTTGAGTTGCTTTAGAGTTGGTATGAAGTTTCTTCCAATCTTCCTCATCAAAATCTGTATACTCCTTGAGTGATCCATCTCCCTTCTTTGGAATTTTAGGATATAGCACAATTACCTTCCAAGTTTCTATATCATAGGATTGAATGAAGATAATCATCATTTTCTTCCAAGAGTTGAAGTTGGAGCCATCAAAGAAAGGAGGACGAGTTACCGCATGACTTTCAGCGTGTGTTCCAATATTCATAACCATCCCGGACATTTGACTCTTTGAATGTTAAGCCGCTTCAAATAAGAGACCAAGCTCTGATACCAATTGTAGAGTCAATTACCACACTAAAAGGGGGGAGGGTTGAATAGTGTGGTATGAGTAGCTTTGAATTTTCTTTGAAAATAAACTGCAACCAAAGAGAGAACACAAGAACTTATAATGGTTCGGCCAACTCGATGCCTACATCCACTACCTAAATATCACCACTTAGGATTTCCACTAACAATCTTCACAAGATTATAACTTCACTTTCTAGCTAAGTGAGAACTCTTACAATGTTCTTGATTTTGGTTCAAGAATAAAAACCAACCTAAGGATCAACCATTTGATCCCACTCACAGTAACTCTTAAAAATGTGTTTAACAAACACTCACCAACAATAAATGAACAAGTGATACAAGCAATAATGAAAAAAATTAAGAACAATAGACTTGTATCAATAAGAGAAAGACAATCAAGGCTTTGATGCTTGGTTGTTGTTAGAATTTAATGCTCAGGTATTGTAGTTTTGTTTCTGGCGTCCCAATCATATATTTATACTTCTCTCTCAATTTCAGACAGTTGTGAAATGGATTGTAGCCGTTATGATTTGAAAGAGGGCACATTTAATGCACTGTCAGAGTATTCTCACGTACGTGACACAATTCTTACCTACGTGACTTGAACTGTCTCTAGCACACGCACGTGACCTTTTCCTTCACGTACTTTGATCATAGCAAAATCCCCAATTCACGTACGTGAACAATTTCTGACGTATGTGACCATAACCTTTAAACCATCCAGTGCCATCTATTTTTCATCTGGAGCACCTTACGTACTTGAATTCACTTCTTACATACTTGAACATCATCTGACGTATGTGAACTTAAACTCCCACTCACGTGATTGATCAATACATGGTTGTTGCTTGCACTGTTTGCTTCGATCCACGTGACATTCAAACAAATATACTCTGAGATCAAATCTTCACCTTGTCTTGCATGACTTACGTGCATGTTTCTTCATGTCTTCAAATGATTCAAGACTTCAATTTCCCGTTTTTCTTTTGTTCAATTCTCTACGTTTGTGTCTTATATCTAACGTACGTGACTTGGGACTTACGTACGTGACTCGCTATTTTGCGTACATGAGTGTCTTCTTTCAATCCACCCAGTCGCTTCTATTTCTGGTCATGATCATTACTTTTGATCACGGCCTTACTCAGTCGCTTCTTACTCACGTGAAACACCCTAACATACGTGAAATTTAGTCTCACGTACATTGATCCTCACTTGATCAAATTCTGCATTTTGTTCATCATCAAAACTTAGATAAATCTCAATGTTAACCACCCTTGGTCCAGTAAGGAACTTAGATAGTGGACGTAGACAAGGTTGGCCGAACTACTCTAATTCATTTTGTTCTTTTTCTCTCTTCTTACTAGCATAACTCATCAAAGCAAAACCAAAAATCATCCAACAAGTGATATCAGAGCAGGTCTCTAGTTAAGAAGGCTTAAAATCCTTGGAGTAAAGATCCTACATCATTGAAGATGAAGTTCTTAAAGATACTATCTTTCTAAATAATTTTCTTTTATGCCTTCATTTTGTTGTTAATTTGATATTTTTTGTAAGTAGCAAGGGGGAGAAATGATCTTTTTAACTAGGTGCTTAAATTTTTCTTGATAAGGGGAGTTAGAATGTGAACATGTTTTTGATAATGATAAATTAGTTTGTTGATAACAAAAAGAGGGAAAGAATATATATTTTGAGTATTTGCACAAATTGATTTTGAAAAGGGGCAGTGAGAACTTGTTAAAATCTTTTTGATGATTACAAAAAAAGGGAATGAGGAGTGTTGAATGAATGCACGATCATTTACATTATTTTGCATGATTCTAACCTCTTGACAAGTAGTATCTTTATATTATTTGAATGAACTTGCATAAAATCCTTGATCAAATTTGTTGTCATTAATGTAGCATTCGAATTCATAAAAGTTTTGCCATCATGAAAAATGGAAGAGATTTTTGAACCAAAGGTGGTTCACATTTAGATCTTCTTACGTTTTGATGATTAAAAAAGTTGGTAATTAAGATAGCAAAGCATGATGTTCAATGAGATGGTTAATGATCCAATTGTGGGAGTAAACCAGGTGTTATTCGAGTAAGATTCATACTCACTTAAGTAAAACAAATTCCAAAGGTATGAGGAAATGAAGTTTTCACTCGAGCAAGTTGGAATTCATTTGAGCAAGTAGAAGACCAAGAAGCATCACTAAATAGGGAGTAAAAAATAATCTTACTTGAGTAATCAAAAGTTTGAGAATAAATGAGATTGCTGAAATCATGGAATTTGAATATATTGGCTTCAGGAGAGGAGTTGCCCGAGTAGAAATAATTCTTAGTCAAGTAAGTCATAAATGGTAGGAAATCAAACATCAAATGCACTCCAATGACTAGATTAGCAACCCCAACGGTCATATGGGCGAGAAATGCTATAAATACTTAAGAAGAAGGCAGAGAAAGTGTAGATGATCATATGCAAACATGGATCAAACATTTTCATTATTCCACCAACCCCAAAACACCAAAATCAAGCTAGAGAGAAGTTCATGAGAATTAGACAAACACATTTACTCTTAACATTAAGCTTGCATTGAAAACTTTTTGTAAACACTTTGGGTGTAGGAAAGGTTTATTGTGAGCCTAAGAAAACAACATTGTAAGGGCTTTATAGGTGTGAGCCATGAGAAAAATCAACCTTATAGTCTTTAGAGGTGTGAGCTGAGAATCAACATTGTAATTGTCCTTGTTGGATTGTGTCGTAATCAATAATCGTTATAGTGAATTAGGAAAATCCTAAATGAGAAACTTAGGTAGTGTGAATAGGCAAGATTAGTCGAACCACGCTAAATCATTGTGTTCAATTTCTCTCTTCTTACTCACATAACTCATCAAAGAAGGACATAAAATCCTCCAACATCCTATGCAACCTCAAGTGACAAGTGTGAGCAATATGTCCATATCCACCACAAAAGTTGCATGCATTTTCAACCAAGGTGTCTTGTTTTACAAAAACTTTTTGATAAGCTGTCAAACCACCAAAATAAAATTAATCTGCTCGAGAACACTAAAAACATATTAAAGCAGTGAATATGGTCGATCCATAGAGATCGGTGAAAAATTGTTTAATTACAGAAATAGAAAAGTAAAATGAGATTGTTGAAAACGTATTTGAAAACTGAAATTTAAGACAAGCAAAAATTAAAGTTCGCAATAGATACTAGAACAACAATAATAAAATAAGATGAATTCAGTAATGAGAAAGGCCTAGCCAAGGTATTTTATCTGTTCAATCTAAACAGTCGATCACAGACACAAAAGATAATTAGTACGCATTTGAATAGACAAAGTTATAGCTAACAATAACACACTCAATTAACCAATATCTTCTCAATTTATCGATAGCATCGAGACGCCTTGCAGACTATTTTCCGAACCACTAAATAACCTCCGAGATGCCCCGACAAGCTTTAATCTGTGAAAACAGTAGGAATTAAAGAGACTATATCCTAGTTAATGAAACCAGAAACCCCGTGATTTATTTAAACCAGATTATTCAATCCCACAACAACGAATAATGACCAAACCATATACATCCACGTTGTTCGTTACCTAGATTAGGACTAATGTAACGCACTATCAATCCTAAATAACAGTACATCATTCATTCAATCAATCACACAACCGGCCAAATTGTGCAATCAATATGAATAACAATAAAAGAACCAAGGTACAGATATTAATAAATACTCGAAATGCTTTATAACAAATAAAACGAAAATCTCACAACTACAATCGATCGAACTTCAGAAATACCTCAACTAGTAAGTTGTTTAGTTACACATTGCTAGAACAAAGAACACAAAAAATCAGAGAGAAGTCGACAGCTACCTTATATGTGCGTGATATAATAGGAGAAAGAGAAAATACTTTATAAGGGGAATTACATTAATGTCCCTGTGTTTTCTCATAATCTGCGATTGCGTCTCTAAGGTTTCAAAACGATGTGATTGCATCCCCGCGCTTAAATTTCGTCAGCCAAATTCAGCTAGAACTCAGTCAGAACTAATAGAACAACGTTTATTAAGGCACTTCCTTTTGCCATGTTAGTTCTAGTTGGATCTAGCTGACAGAATTCAAGAGCTGGGATGCAATCAGAGCGTTTTGAAACCTTAGGGACACAATTGCAGATTATGAAAAAACACAAAGACATTAATGTAATTGCTGCTAGTTTATATATGACTCCTAATGAAGAAAACATACTTTCTCCTTAAAAATAGTTAAAATAATAAAAATAAAACTAATTGTTTTAATCCAACAGCAAAACTGAGTAGCAACCTTCAAAACACATCCAAAACATGGGTCATAAGTCTGTCGCGCATGTCGGTCAACTCTGGTCAATGCGTCAACTTTGGCGTGGTCACGCAAAGATACAACGTGTGACTAAAATGCATAAAAACAGCTCCAAATCTTCCTGTTTCACCAATATTCCACTGAAAACACCAAAGAAGGATAAAAACATAAAAATACACAAATAACAACGATTTATAATCCAAACAAACATAAAATTTAGCATAAAATATGCCTAAAATGCAACCTATCAAATATCTTCACACTTAAACATTGTTTGTCCTTAAGCATTCTATAAATTAGAAAAATTAAAATTCTCAAATCCTAATCACGCTTGTTACCCCCACAAAGTGTTAAATCCAAATCGATATGCATCGAACGTTCAAAAGAAAACACAACCATTGCCAGAACAATCGACAATTACCTAAAAGGAGATTGTCTCCACACTAGTAATTCCCCCAAAAAGGATAGCCAAATTCACACCCTCACAAGTTTCACTCTATCAATCAAGTATTTAGGTGAAGAATTTACGCTCTAACTCATAGCAAGGCTTTCCAAGACTTGACATAAAGTCAAATCGTGACCACTAATAAATTCAATCAAAACATCGATAAAAAAGGACTTTATAAGCTTGTAACGTGACTAATAAACATGGGTTTAATAAGCAGAGAGAGAGAAATAACAAAACCAAGTGATAAGCCATTAACATACATCTACCAAGTTAATGCAAACCAAATTAAATACATGTATATGCTTAATAAAACAAGGCTGCCCAAAAATAAATCTTTACAAATTTCGTTGCTCTACTTCCACATTTTTCATAACATTTTTTTTCTTTTGTTTTTCTTTCCTTTTTCTTTCTTTTTTTAAAGCAAAGCAACATTACATTTCAATGTATATATAACAAAACTGGGCAACCATGTCTCTTTGACAACATAAGCACCAAATCACATCTAAACATGTCTATTGTCAATGTAAATCAAAGCATTAACATACATATTATCTTGGCAAAGTATCAATAACCAAAGTTTCTCAACTTAAAGGTTCAAATGTTGAAAGTTTTGAACAAAATGGGAATTGGTTAAAATGGGTTTAAAACAAAGAAAGAGTCTAAGGTTGAAAAGGGGTAAACAATGGATAAACATAAAAGGTTGATATTGAAAGAAAAAGATACACAAATGGATAACAAACAATGTCTTTAATCATTTCGATGTCTTAATTAAAATAGCGTGGTCTTCGAAATGTACTCGATAACAAGTCCCAGTAGCGTCCTACTATGAATGTCACAAATCAATAAAATAAAGTGTTTATTCCTCAAAATTCGCACAACGGGCTGTGTGTAAATCTAGCTATTAAGTCCCTTACGGCTCTATTACTAGGGGCTGTTTAATGTTGAATATAAGATGCATAGAATCCAATTTTTTTCACAAGTGGATATGTTAGGACTTTTGGACCTTAAGATGCTTAAAGTTCCAAATTATCTAATGTTTACGGACAAACTCACACCAAACATTGCAAAATTCAATAGGGAATTCCATTATGCAACATACAAATGGAACAAAAATTATATATGAGCACACAAAATGCTACAGGATATGCGACATAGTTATTCCATGGTCTTGCAGAGGTAAGGTGCAGTACTGAAAACACATTTAGAAAAGACAAAATATTTCACGCAACACATGCAAATACGTGAAAAACACACCAATATGGCACAAAAAGTTGAAAAATCACAGAAAAATTGGCAGAAAAATTAAAAGCACAAAACTAAAAATCATAAACAATCACAAACATCAACGCAAAACACAAACAACCCATCCCCACACTTAAAATCTATATTTTTCGCAATGAATAAAAGACAAAATAAAAATTAAATAGAGAGGAGGGTTGAAGAAAAGCTTCTATGGTTTGGTGAACGTGGTGAGGCTAATCATTAGAACGGCGAGGACGCTCAACGAAGTGATGCATGAACTCATCAAACTGCTGCATTTATGTGACCACAGACTGCAAAGGTTCTCCATCCGTTCCTTTTGAGCTTCCATTAGTGAGAAACGCGCATCATCAGTTGGGGTGGCACAACAGGTGCTTTGACAACAGCTTCAACCAGCGGTAGGAACTCATATCGATCAACTATCGTTTTCCCCATGATTTTCATCCTGCAAAAAACATTAAAATCCAAGTACTAGATGGAAGCAGTCTCAGTTAAGAGTGGGTTAGCCTCAGGTAAATCAACAAGTTCACGAGCCAAATGAGTTACAATTGGTCCTAAAAACAAATTCTTCGTCTTAGTTGGTAACTGACCAACAATAAACTTAAGCTGATTTAAAAGGAAATAACCAGTGTTAACCTTAAGCCTGTGTCCAGCACACCATATGAAAAACAACTCAGTTCGAGAAACAATATTACTACTGTCAACACTGCCTACAAAATTAAGAGCCAAAAATCTCTGAAAAATACGATGCACAAGATTTCGAAGGGTGTTAGCCTTAGAAGTCCTAGGGTCATATGGATTTGGATCTGTAGATATCTAGGAATAATAATCCTGCTCATTGAATGCAGAAGGATACTCACAATAGTATGTCAAAAACTCACCAGACTCGACTTGTGCTTCAGTCATCATGCCTATAACATGGCTAAATGTAGTGACAGTCATGGTAATATATCTACCACTCAAACGAAACTGAACTGAGTTAGGAGTTGCAATGTTTGAATCGACACCTATTTCAAACTTAAAGATGCATAAAATTCATGTACCAGTTCAGTATAAGTTGGCAAATCAACAATTAGAAAAATTTGTATATTGACAGCACATACCAGATTCACAAAGCTAACACCTATGTCGAAGTACTCCAAAACATCAACAGAGACAGATCGAATGGGACAAATAGGCATGGTACTTACCTTGGCCAACCTAGCTCTATCGCGTGGAGTTGTGAAACCCAAGTCGGAGTTGTCAAATTATTTCTCTAAACACGAGACCCACACTGACTGTGGATTTTCCTTTGGCGTGATTTAGGCAGGTTAATTTCAGGAGTATCATCTTCGAATTGTTCGGCGAGGTTCACAGGTTGCACTGGTGAAGGGCGATATCGAGATGGCCTGGCTTGGTTGTCTTGGAGGCTGTCTTGGACAAAGACAATGTCAGGATCTGAATTAGTGTCTGTAGCAGAGGAAGAGGATGACAGAGATGTTGCCATTGTGGGCTAGGGACGACTACGAAGCCTGAAAGACCGTTGAACAGGCATCGCAACCTCCTTGGATGGACAACGCGATGACATGAGTTGTGGCGGTGGTGTCTCAACAACGGCATTGGCGGTGACTGCTTCCAACAATAACATATCAGAGGGTGGTAGGCCACACCATCTTGCCTCAGATTTCTTGATTGGCATGGTTCAAGGTGGAAATTGATCAGAGGGTAGATCTTGGTAGGGAAGATGATGTCGGGCACAGAGGAGACCAAGAAGGAGTTTCAATTCGGCTATGGTCCCAATTTGAGATAATTAGGGCTTTAAAAATTGAGTTCAGAAGACCTAAATGCCCCAAATTCCAATTCTGCCCCATTCTAGGGAGTGAAATGACGTCGCCTGGCATAAGTGGTGTGCCCCGTTTTGCCAACCGCTTATGCAACGTGAGTGCTTCTCCATCTGACACGTGTGTCGCCCTTTGAAGCTTTCTCAAATTTTTCTCGTATTGTCTCGACACGCGCGTCTCCCTTATGAATGCTCGTTTCGACCCTTGAAAAAGTCCCCACACTATTCCTCAAAGAAAATGTGATTTTCCCACTTAATTTTTGCGCCTACACAGCAAAACACAACCATTTTTCAAGACAAATGCCATCAATTCTTTGAAATATGGAAATCAAAGCATGAAGGAACAAAATTGGTTCGATTAATCAATCAAAAAGAACAATAAAAATATAAATCAAAACACAAACAATAAAAATATTGTGTTGCCTCCCAAAGAGCACTTCTTTAATATTGTCTTAGCTGGATGATCGTTATTATCGTAAGTGCACGACAATCGATGAAGCAATAAAAACATTCGGAGTATTTATGTCGCACCAACAGGGATGAGATTAAATGTGATCAATTATTAAAATAAAATAAAATACAAGAAAAGTAGACAAGTTGATTTTTGGTATTATTAATAATCTAAAACACAAAAATAACAAACAACAATGATAAAGAACGTTAGGACTTTCGAGACTCCACCAAGACTCCTAATTACTACATTTATGAATGGATTATGGGATGTTGAGTGTTCTCTCACTATTATCACCTAAAACCTCTTTCAAGTTCATCTAGATTATGTCTACATTTATTAGAAGGGTCATTTCGATCTCATCTAACTAAACTTGACTCATTAGGTTCTCTTGAGAATTTAATTGAGCACCTTGTAGGTAAGAATATGTGTATTACTTAACCTAATTTAATGCATGTCAACTTCACCTAATATTCTCTTTTCGGTACTTCAACTAGGCTTGTTAAAACTATCATTATGATGACCAATCACAAAAATAATGAATTCATACATGTCATTAAATCAAATCCAACAAAGGCAACAAATACAACATTCAAGCACAATAAAATCTCTACAAATATGTAATTCAAGCACAAGAGATAAATACTACAAATATAGCAATGAAGAACATTAATCCCATTCATAAATATAGCAAAACGATATCAAGGTTTACATCTCTGAGTCCTAACAAAAGATTAAGCTATCATGTTTATGTTCAACAAAATCAGACAATGAACACCAACATAAACCATGATAACAATGAAATATAAGAAGAGAGAAGAGAATAACTAAAATATAAGAAGCCTCTTTTGGTAGCATTCAAGAGAAATCTTCACCCTCTAAGCCTTGTTCTCCATCTCTTTCTTGAAACCCTAAAATAATGTTCTTCCAAGAAGAAAGAAAAAAAGAAAATAAAGTGTTCTTCCAAGAGAATGAAAAATGTCCAAGATGTGTGTTTAAGAGGGGTATTTATACCCCTTTATATGTGGTAAAACCCTAGTAAATATGTGGCCAAAAATGTCCCCAAGTGTCCACATTTTGTCCACCAAAAGGGCCTTATCGTCATAGACTTTTCCCCCTTTTTGTTGACTCACGGTCGCGAGTTTTTGGAAGTCATGGACGTGAGGTGGTTATGTTTGGGGTCATGGCCATGATGTTATGTTTCAGCCGTACAAGATTGACTTCGTACCCAATTGTGATTTTGCGAATGCCATTTATCCTATAGATCTTAACAAATATACCTATCCGCTATGGAGGGCAGAGGAATCCTTAGAATTTGCTATTGATCAGGAGAATAAGTGGTAGGTAATTTTACCATATCATTATTTTCTTCTCCTACATTATCGGCTCTGCCTAATTTACTTTAATGTTTGCTGTCACTCAGGGTTCAAAACTTGCGTTTGACAATATTGTGGGGGCTAATTATGGTTATAGAAGAAGTATTGGATTTTTCTTCTATATAACTTTTGAAGCCACGGATACTGGGTCCGGGGAAAAAGGGATTTATCGAACTAAGGTGCTGGATGATGCCAGTAGAAACTACAATAAGGTGAAAGCGTTAGAGAAGTTGGAAAAACAGACCTCTGAAGGTATTTCTTGTGAACTGTTTTTGATGCTCCCAAGGATTTAATCATCTTTTTTAGATGAATTCTCAGTTATATGCTTTTCTTTGGAGTTAGAGCTCATTTGACCAAATTTAGTTTCTGTGCTTTTCTGTTTTCTCCCCTGTTGATAGAACAGTTTTATAGTGTTTTAACTGACCTATGATTGCCGTAGTTGCCTCGAGATTGACATGCTCTTTCATGGTAAAAAATCGTTCTGTTCTTGCTAGCTTAGTTGTGTTAATTTTTATGTGGTACGCTTTCTAGTTTAGTTGAGCTTATAGTAACTTGATGTGTCATTCTGTAAATATGCTTGTAGTTTCTCATACCCTTTTAAATTTATTACTGCATAGTTTGCTTGTAATATTTTTGGATAGTTATTTTGATTGTAGTTCTTTATAATGTGCCTTAATTTTTCTCTTCTTTTGTGAAGTAGTGGTCTGCAGTGCACCCTAGAAGAGTTTTTTCTTGTCTCTTTTTCTCCCAGCCTCTGGAGTCCCTTCAAACACCAAATTTACAATGAGCAATTTACCCATAAATTTTTAAACAGTCAGTGTGTAAATTTCTTCAATGTTCTTTCTTTCTAGCTTTCAAAAGAGTTTGAATTTATTTATTTATTTAACGATTAAGTACATTGTACATGTTATTGAATGTTATATATTTTAATTTTATTTAAATGTCAACTAAAATTTTATGTGTCTGTTCTGGGATGATATAACAATTGTTATTTGCCGCTTTCCCAAATAATCAACATGTAAATAAAATAAATTGAGAAATTAAAGGCTGAACGACTTAAAAAATCTCAAACTGTCTACTCTATAACACTTATGTCTCAAACGTTTTCACCGATGTGGAATCTACGTCAGTCCCAGCTTAATTTTTGCGTTATAATGTGGTATAATCGTAAACTGGGAAAAACAAAACATTCTTTCATGGCATCCTAAAGCGAGACCAGACAACCAAACCCCAAATTGAATTTCACCAACCTCTATTGACAACAACGCACTAAAAAATCAATTTGAAAACTTCGGTTTCTTTTTGATATGTTTCTCATCTGTGTCTTTATCATATCGTTGCTCTTGTTTCCTCCTCTGCATCCCCTGGTGGAGTGGTGGGCTTAATTGCCGTGGAACTATAACCACACACCGTACTTCGTTTTCAACTATGTTATTTCCCTTTTGAATTTATTTTGTCATGTGCCCTTCATGCCAGGAAAAATAAAATAAAATAAAAGCACCCAACATAGATTCCAGTAAACATCAATAAAAATTTGCTGCGGAAACTGTTGTAGTGGAAGAGAGAGAGAGAAGAGGAGGAGACAGTTTTATGATGAAATTGGAGGGGTGGACTTTGGGTGAAGTGCCTAGAGGGACATGTCCGATTGCTTTTGAAGTGGTGTTGGATCTTATGACTCTGGAAGTGGCCATTTTTACAAACTCGGGCATTGAGTGCAGTTCTACGACATGATGTCCCTAGGGCATCTTTTCAACCATAATAGATACAACTATTGAAGATATAACGACTGCACTCTAAGCATATAATTTAATAAAGAGATTGCACTTATCCTGTGAGAGTGTGAACCATCCCAGCTTGCCCTTTATCCAACCATGGAAAATAAATCGGAAAACACCAGATCCGCTTTACAACGCCTCCACAAGGATGTAAACAGATCAAAAACTAAGGATGAACACAAAAGCAAAAACAAGGTAGTGTAGCAATACAATGATATTAATGAAACACCTCAAAGAAGTTTATGTCAGCTTAACAAACTGAATTACAAGTTTGGGTTACAGCTGCATATCCGCAATTACCTAACAGTGGACAATGAAGCACTAATGTGATTTACACAATCACATCAGCATAAGCATATCCAGCCAAAATAGATTAATCTCTTCTTGTGCTTTCCTGTTGGGCAACTCTTCCATAACCGCCATCGCCTCAACTTGGACTTAAGGAGTTCTTGATATAGAAAAAAGGATTTCCCTGCCAATCTCTTCCCGCGCCACAAATGTTAACTGCATGGAATCTGATTTTTCCACCGTCTTGTTCACTTTTTGGACCATAATAGAAACCCCGCAATCAATTTTTCAACTCCATTAATGGATATTATTTCATATATATGTCTTAATTATCCAAAAATTATTTGAAATTACATTTATACAAATCATTTCAGTAAATAATCAGTTTAAGTGACTCGCCAAAAGTTAGTAGCGTTACCTTCCCAGTGAAATTATCCAAATCTTCAGAAGACCGGAGAAAACCAATCACCTGTCCCTCTCCCAGAGCATCCAGAAGCTCTCCCTCATCTATAACATCGTCACTTGATTTTTTTTCAATATAATCACCGATTCTTACGTTGTTTCACTACAACATAAAAAAAGTAATGATTTAAAATATTAGATAGATTTAATAAACATAATAACCTTAAGAATGCAAATATTATAGTAAGATATAGGAATATTTTAAACGGCGAAATCTATGGTGGTCCGTAAGGTTTAATGTATTATTCATTCCGGTTCCTACTAGTTTTAAAATAGCCGCTCTGGTCTCTCCGCCTTAACACCGTCAGTCAAACTTAACACAAAACATAAAAAGACTATCTTACCCTCTAATTTTAAAAGAATTTACCATATAAATTAAAACAAACCAATCACTTTAACATCCAATTCCTAAAGCAACCCAAAACCACATGCTCTCTCCCTCTAACCCAAAACCACAATCTAAACTAAACCAAAACTACATACACTCTCTTTAACCCAAAACCACAATGTAACCTAACCAGGCCACACAACTCAAACCACCACCACAAAACCACACTCTCTACCTAGTTCTTCTTCTTCTTTTCATTCTTTCTCTCTCTACGCCTCATCTCTCTCTCTCTCTCTCTCTCTCTTTCTCTCTCTCTCTCCAGTTCTCTTCACCTCTCCCCCTTAGGTCGCTCAAAACGTCGATTCGAGCTTCTCTTGACGGTGCCGACTAGCCCCTCCCCCGTTCAGAGACGTGACGACTGTACTGGATGGCATAGGCGGCGTTGGAGCAGCTTTCTTCGTGAAGCTCCAGTGAAAACGAACAGGACGGCAAGCAGCGACCCAACTCCTCCCTTCAAACAACGTGGTAGCGCAACTTGGAGGCGAGCGTGCGATCTCTGTCGTCTGGTCTATATTAGCAGTGGCTTGGAGTTTTCAAGATTTGATTTTCTGGTTTATACGAGGTGACTGATCTGATTTAGGTTTAAGATTGGTGGGTTCGATTTGATTTCGCGATTTGGATTGGTTAAGATTGGTGGATCTGTTCTTGAATTTAGACTATCGAGTTTTTGAATTGGCGTTTGATTTGAAATTAGTGTAGATTGAGTTTTTGAATTTAGATTCTTGGTATGCAACTCCGTGGCTAATTTTGTGAATTCTAATGAGTTGAACATGAAATCAAAGAATGCTCTGATCTTTGGCAATTGTCCTGACTTCTGATTTTTTGTATTACTTTCGAATGATTACAAGTAATTGAGATGATTAAAACAAATGGAGGTGATTGTAGTTGATCACAAGCAACAATGTTTCAAATATTTTGGGTTTCTAACGAATAATTATAGTGGTTTTATTTTTTAGATTAATTGGGTTTAGGTTTTGCTTAGAGAGAGAGAGAGAGAAAGAGAATTTTGGTAAGAAAAAAAATAGAGGTTTTGGTATGAGAGAACGAGAGAGAGAGTTTTGACGACAGAGAAAAAAATAGAGGGTAGTTTCGTCAATGAATTTTTAAAATTAGTGGGTCACATGTCCCACATCTGATGTTCTGACGTGACCCGATAAGTTTGACTAATGGTGATAGACGGAGGGACCAAAACGACTATTTTAAAATTAGTAAGGACCGAAATAAATAGTCTACTAAATCTGGATGACCGCCATAAATTGTGCCCTATTTTAAATTCTATGAGCCATTATAAGAACTTGCATGAAGTTTCGGATTTTTGGAGGCTTTTTTTTTTGCTTGTTGGTTTTCACATTTCTAAGAAATTGAGAAAAACATTCTTTTTGCATACCACTTATTCTTAATTCTAGAAAAAGTTGTTTTCACCAAATTAATATGGCCTTTCTTTTTGCCTTTTGTCCCCTCGTCAATTAACATTTGAGCAAAAGTTCAATGCCTCCTTGACACTCAAGAGCTTTAATATTGTAGCTAGCTTCCACTACACTCGCTACCGCAATTGTCCAATATATATCCATATATACATTAAATATAAATTATAACAGTTAATTTTTTATCAAATAGATTAACAGAACATATTTAATATCTTCATCAATTTTTATTATATTAATTTGTCTTAATGTATGATTTGAAACGATTAAATAATATATCAAGCATGATAATCAAAATTTAGTGCTAAGAATATTTAAAATTGACAAATATATGAGTCCTAGAATAAATGAAGACTAAAAAGTATTTTCTGCCAGTTTAGAATAATTAAACCATATGAAATAAATATAATTATAGAATTTTATCTTGAAATAACTATTTATTTATATAAAATGAAATACAAAATTCACAATGCAATTGTACTATCTTTATAGTCAACTCGATTAAGCAAAATTGGAATCAATTAAAGTATATCAATTTAATTAGTTTAATTTATTTTATATATAATTTACTTTCGTTACCAATTTTTCTGATTAATTTAATTTCAATTAGATTGGACCAGTACTGTCATAAGATTAAGTAGACTATAAACCAAAATATATTAAGCATATATACTATAATGCTGAAATATAATTATAAATAATTTAGAACATATATACCTTGTTCTTCAGGTTGTGTTAAAGACTTCTTTGCTCATGTAGGGGGTCCAATCAATCAACATAACATCATCCTAAATTTTAAACTTGGAAAAAAGAAAAAGGGAAAATAAAATAAAAAAGAAAAACTTTAATACTTTGGTTTTTAAAACTTGAGTGTCTTTTTTTTTGTTATTCCCTTTGTTCTTCTTTTACCTTTACTATGCACAAGAACCGCCTGTACTGCTTTTCTATCACTTGTTCTTTATTTTAATGTTGTTTTGATTATATTTAACAAATCAAATAATTTATTAATAAACTATAAAAGTAAAGTACGTAGTACTTATTAGACATTCGTGCCCTAAAATAGCAAAGTATGCATACTGCTGCGCCAAATGTGTCTGCATTTGTAGTTGCTTATACGAATCTGTGACCTGCAACTGCGTTTGTTCGTCCAATATTGAAACCGACCTCTAAGCCTCCATAAATTTTATATTTCCACAGTAAATTTATCTGGCTAATTAATATGCTATTCAATTTTTATTTTTTATAGTGATATTTATTGATACTTCAAATCCAATCATTTCCATAACTAAAATTTCATGTCCCCTCTATTTCTTTATCCTCCTAAGTTTTTCTTATCTACTGCTAATTGTCATAACTGTGCTCATTTAAAACTCCCTTAATTTAAAAAAAGTTGGTTTATTTGTTTACATGAATTAAAAAATTATAGATGAATTATGTATAAATGGTATTTTTTTCTAAAGTAACTTTGAAAATTTTAACGTTTTAATTTTTCCTAGTTTGTTAATATTTTGACAATAATTTTTAAAATAAATGAAAGTAATATAATGCAACTGCATAATTAACTTTCTTTTATCAATAAAGAAAGTTATCAATTAAGACCGAGAGAAATAATAGGCCTATATTTTCAGAATCGATAAAGATAAGAACAAAAAATACTATAGATAATGTAACATCTTGCCTGTTTCGACTAAATTTTCTGTAGCATTCCGTTTAATTTTTAATTGATCTTGAGTGTAGGAGATGTTTTGTACATCATTCTATCAAGTTTATGTGTTAAGTTAGCTCCGGGAGTAACTGAGTTCGATTGGATTTGATGGGAGAAATCAATTTGTGATGTATTAGCTCTTGAAATGCGGGCTTCCTATAGAAACACACGTTTCTTGCGTTAACAAGGGCAGAGACGCGCGTCTCTCCCCTTGCAGTATCGTTTTATAGGTATATTTCTATCCTAAATCATACAACATGAAAGCATATCAACTCTCATAATATGATCGCTAATTAATGACAATTATGAAAGCCAATCACAATCATCAACAATACAAAACATGTCATTGAATCACAAAAATTGAAGTAACTATAGATATAACCAATAAAACACAAAATCCATTCATTGCTAAGCAATAATTCTTTAACAATCTATATCTCAATGTCCAAACCTATTAAATTAAGCTAACATAATAAAAATAAACAAAACAAAACAACAAAAAGGAAAATAGAACATTATCACCAAACAACAGATGAAGGGATAGACGATTGATTGATATAGAGGAAGCTTCTTCAAGTTTCGTTCAAGAAGAAACCCTTTGTCTCTCAAGATCTTCCTCCCTTTGTAAACCCTATAACCTTATCCAAATGGAAGAGGCAAAGAGAATATAATGTTCTTCAATGATAAAATGTGTCTAAACAAGCCAGTTTGAGGAGTATATATACCCACTGTCATGCCCACATAACCTTACAAAAATATCTGACAAAAATTTCCCTTCTGGTGTGCACTAAGACCCCACACACATGGTTGTGCCATGTTCAAAATTTTCTTGCGTATGGGTCGACCACTGTCATGGCCTCTAAAGGCAATGACCGTGGCCCTCCTTTGATTTCTTCCAAGCTGGTTGTGGCAAATACAATGGCTATGTCGTCCTTGTGCAATCTGTTAGCCACAGTTGTGGCATCCAAATTCCATGACCATGGCTCTTTTTAGCCTTCTTCTTTTGTGACATTTCCAAAGTATTAGGGGGCCACTGTCATGACCATACTATGGCCTAGGGTGTGGCGTTAAAAGATGCTCCACGCCATGGCCATTGGGTGCGGCAACGATTATGATGCCCTTTGAGTTGATGTTTCCATGACGATGGCCCAGGGTATGGCATTAAAAGTTGCTCCTCGCCTTGGCCATTGGGTGTGGCAGTGACTATGACACCCTTTGAGATGATTTTTTTCTGCTTCTACCCATCGTTCTAACTCTTTTTTTTAACTCATATTTTTATGCGTTTGTCTTCCACATTGTATGCATTCTCATCCATCTCCTACCAACCCCATCTCCCTCCGCCATTGGATATGTCGTGACCTATTTTTAGACCATGACCGGCGTACGAGGTGAACCTGATGTAGGCTAAATTCACATATTAATTCAAGCAAGAATGCATCTATTTTCATCCCATAAATCATAATTTTTTGGAGAAATTTATATGATGTTTGTAATGTTTGGAGTATGAAATAAATTGAAGAAAATGAGTTAGAAATAATGGAGAAATGATGCAAAGTGAAAAGGCTTTGAACCAATTCATGATTGGATGAAGAAATTGAAGGAAAAGTGGAGCATAGAAGTGCCACGACCATGGCTCCCAAAATTGACACCAAAAAGTGACCAGGAAAATGTCATAGCGTGACACTATTCATAAAGTACTGTTCACTTTACTTTTCACAGAAACTGTAAATTGACTAAATTCGTCACGCTCTTGACTGTTGCAGTGTCTGGTTGTGACACTATTCATAGAGGTGAAAAATCAAGGGACGAAAGGGACCAAAAAGTGTGGCGACCACCAAAGGCATCTTTAAGGGCATTTTGAAAGATTCTTTCTATGGCTTGTAGTGGATCAAGAGGGGTATAAATACCCCTCTTCCACTCCATTTTTTTGAACCTTGGACTTGCACATTAAAGAAGAGAAATATTCTCTATCAATTGCCAAAGAAGATTTAAGGGATTGAAGAGGAGAGAGAGAAGAGGATTGTAGAGGCTTCCATCATCCATTGAGACAATCTTTCTTCTTCCCTTTCTATTTCCTTTTTCTTTGTTTAGAATCATGTTTAGATTTTATCTTTCTTGCTCTATGATAAGCTTTGTAAATATGCTAGTTTAGATTTATTGTTAGGGTGTAGAGATGTAAACCTGACCCTAATCGTTTATGTTGATTCGATTAGGGACTTTTAGAATAATATTCTTTTAACCTTATGGTTTTACTATCAAGTCACACACTTGATGACATAAGTAAGAATAAACTATTAATGGAAGTTTTATTGTCATAAACAATATAATATTTCATAGATATGAAATAAAATACATCTTTATTAAATAATAAATGGAATGACAATGTATATCAAGATAAAATATTTTGGTTGTTTCCGCTGCGTTATCCTTTATATAATGTCATATTTAGTTACGAATTTCAACAGTGCTATCAGAGCCACTTGCATAATCAACATAACCGATTCTTTTATATGTGATATAATTGTGATTGTTTAAACAATTCGGCCTTACTTATTATTTGATGATAATATTGTTGAATTAATTATGCATGTTAGGATTTAATTTAGCAATATAAAATTGGAAATTTTATTTGAAGGACAAATATGGTTGATGATTGTTGAATTGCATAGAATGTTATGATTCACTTAGAAAGCCGTTTAGGGTCTTGTAATGAGATTACAAATAATGGATTCAATTATAATTTGATTATAAGATCCAAGTATTAATGATATTAATACAAGTTAGGGTTTTAAAATTAGCAACTCGTTTTATGAGCAATGCGAATTTAAAACCCCTTCGCAACCAGCTTGCGAAACTGCTTTACACATCCAAGGTTTAATCAATGTAATTATTTGACTAATTGCATTATGTTTGTAATGTGATTATGTTTGAATGATGATTCAACATGCATGGTGCATGACATAGCCCAATAGAACCTATGTGATTGGCTTTTTTTTATGTGTTGTAATTTTGGCAAAAGGTGTCTATTTCAAATGCGGTTTGCGTGTCATTTTTGGGCAAGTGTGCCTATTCTTATTTTAGTATAGATTTTATTTATATATTGTATGTAAAGAAGATGGAGGCCGTTCAGGTTAATGGAGATTGAATACCACCCTAGGTTTATCCTGATTTTCACATTGGCTTGTGAGATCAACTTAGATTTGGACTTTGTCATGATA
>CAODLS010949290.1:0-17087 GCA_948243855.1 Flueggea neowawraea | reverse complement strand
TAAGAATATGTAAGTTCTTTTATGCATTAATACATATAATTCAAGCAATATTTATTTTGATCACAGATCAGACAAAATTCATATTCTTATGATGTCTGCTGAAGGTGATTTACAGGGACAAGAATGAGTGGTTCCTTTTTGGACACTGTTAGACTAAGACCAGTTGCTTCTTTCATGTCAATATCTTCAACTCCACCAGTCAATTTCCAGTTGAAACGATATAAGAGATTTGCGAGCACTATCTCCACCATTCTTGCCCCCATGTAGCTCCCAGGAGAACCTTGTCTGCCTGCACCAAACGGCAAAAACCCAAATTCTGACCTTTAAAATCGACAGAGCTGTCAATGAATCTTTCAGGGATTAACTCTTCAGGATTCTTCCAGTACTTGGGGTCTCGTCCAATTGCCCAGACATTAACTTGGATCATTGTTTTTGAGTGAATTTCATAATCATTACTATTGAATTTTTGACATGGTTTGTCTTGGAAGCAACAATGGAGCAGGAGGATGCAATCTTAGAGTTTCCTTTATAAACATTTTCAAATATTGGAGCTCATCAATGTCACTTTCTGTAACTCTGTCTCCTTTATTTCCAATAAAGTTTCGAACTTCTTCTTGTGCTTTCTTCATTACTCTTGAATTCCTGACAAGTTCTGCCATTATCCATGTAAGAGTAATTGCAGATGTGGTTATAGCTGCTAAAAACAAGTCCTGATACAAGAACAGAAACAAAAATCCCTAAAATTCCCTAAAATTCGTCTCTCACTCTCTCCACTGCTTCAATCACTCTCTCGACGGAGTCAATCATCTTCTCCCGTCTCTGTCTCTTTCCGAGTTCAATCTTCTCCCGTGAGTCTCTCTCCGTCCATTTGGCCTGGTCTCTATCATCGTGAACGCTCTCTTGCTGTGTCATCGCGCATTGTCTCTCTCGCTGCATTCTCTGTCGGCCTTCTCTGTATCACCGGTGACGTCGCTTTGAGAGGAGGAAATATTTTACATTTGTAGCGAGATTTGTGTGGTGTCTCATTTGTATGCGAATATTGTCAGGTATTTATTTGTGTGTTAAGTTTGGTTCCAACCCATGAAACGCTTCTTTCTCTTTTCGCTTTGGGTGGGGGATTGTTTATGGGTTGTAAAATACAAGAACAAGTTGTTGAAGTGGTTCTATGGGAAGTGGGTTGGCACAGTAGTGGAAGGTTACATGACTCTGTTTCAATAATTCATGGATGTTAAAATGGGACAGTGGTGGAAGGTTACTTCAGCTTAATAGCACACAAATGTAGTGGAAGGTTCCTTTCTTTTTTGTGTTCTAAATAAATCTACACAATCCTTTCTTTTTTGTGCTTCAATAGTTTGGACAATTGTTTTTAGATCCATGATTAGTACGAATTTGACCAGCTAATAAAGTCCTGTTTGTTCAAAATTTGTGGTCCAAGCTAGCCTAAACTCCAATCTCCCACTTTTTCCAATAACCATTGAGGCCTCCTCTGCTGCCCATTCGTCACCTGCGTCGCTTCGCTGCAATTCAAATTCCAGGAAAAATTATTTGGAACATTCCACTTTTTAATATTGTCAAATATTTATAAAAAGTTAGGCTGGCTCTGTTAAGGTTACTGTTATTTACTGAGAAACCTAGTTTTGTGATGTGGGCATATAACCAATTAAAGCCCCTAATATGTAGGGAATTAAGTGGACGCATGTGAGACTTTCAAGTGAAAATAGGTCATGATCATGTCGCTGTGGATTTGCATATACACTTAACATGGTATTGGATAGAACTGGTGTTGTATGTTGTGGCCGGTATTTTCTATTTACAACTGGTTTTTATCACATTGTTGTTTTTTATTATGCTTTTTTATTTGTTGAACAATGTTGAGGGCTTATTTTGTTTGAACAATTTTACAAAAAGTTTTTGAAAAATTAAGACACAGAATTGATTCCTCTATTATAGTCTTTTAAATTGCATTTCTCATATTTGATTACCTTGAATATTTGATGAAGGAAAAAGCACCCTTTCATGCTCAATTTTTTATTTGTTTTTTGTTTAAATTGCTAATATTTGATGAATTGGAAAGTAATTGAAAAAACGGCTGTAAAATAACAGTATTAAAAATGGTTTGTTAGGTTGCTTTGAAGAGACAACGATGAATTGAAGTACTTTATTTTACAATGATACTTTGACAGGTTGTTTTTTAGGTTGCTAATTTTCAGTGATTTTTATGTAGTTTGAGCACATGGAGGCGAAGGGATTCACCTAAAACATCATATGCTTGGGGGACGAAGAGAAAATGGAATCCACAAACTCAGAGTACAAGGTAAAGTGAACAAACTCTCTAAAACAATTGGTCTTTGTTTTATGAACTTTTACAGAAATAACCATTTGATGTGACATTTTTATTTGTTGATTCATATGTTTTTTTGTAGACATACACCAAGTCAAGATGTGGTTTTCTTCCGTTGAAGAGATTTATTGAAAGTTTGACGGAGCAAAAATGTAACCCATTGAAAGACTTGGGTTTGGGTGGTCTTCTTGAACTTGAGTTGCAACAATATAAGAACAAGAAGATTTTGAGTTGATGAGGCACTTCGATGCAAAAACATGAAAATTAAGTGTCCATAGTCAATAATTAGTTATTTTTTAAGATGATATTGGAAGAATTTTAGGCTTGTCAGGGGGTGCAAATGACATTAGTAAGCTGACCATTAATTTGCGGGAATGTGGCAGAAGTGTAAGTTGAAGAAGGAAAGCCGAAAGTAGTTAATTATGAAGATGTAAGCTATCAAGGCTATCGAGAACAACGAGGAGTGGCAAACCAATTTTATATTACTTGCCATACATTGTGTCATTCGGCCCACCTCGTCCTTGTATTGTGGCTCGACTAGTTTAGACTTCTGTGATGATGTGTTTGGACTACAACACATGAACTGATGCAAATATGTACTAAATGGACTTGTGGTAGGCACATTTGACTTCCACAATCAACTTAAAAATTTTGAAATCGGTAAGAGTTGTCTCTTCGACTAAAAGGGTGCACCCTTGTTCTTGAGGTACTAAATTAATTTTTTCCAATATGTTGTTATTTATAAATTCTTGATTAACACTTATTTAAGCCAAAGAAACTAATGTGTGTTTTATCTTATTTTTTGGCAGATCTTTTATTTGGAGCATGTAAAATACAAAGCAATCAATGTATTTTATATGAGTTTGATGAGGTAAATACTTAAGTAATACTATTAATGCACTTCTCCAAAATCGTTCGTAGATTTGCATTCTTATGCTTGATAAGCTAATAAGCAAACATACCATTGGTATTTGTTCGTGGTAGATTTGAGTCTTTGCAAGGGCTATGTGTTGGATAGATGTAAATTGGCGGATCAGAGTGGACGGATTGGAGATTGCAAGAAAATGGTATGTTGTAATTAAGAAAATTTATATGGACATACAATCTTGAGTCAACTGTAATGCGACTATTTTTTTTTACTTTGATCATTTTAGCTGGTTTTTTTAGACAAATGGCTTGCCCATAAGGAATTTCAATCGCGCTTCCTTTTCGATAAACAGGAGTTTTCGGGTTTTCTAATAGAAGTTGTTGGAGTCCACCAATAAGGCAATTTGTGAGTTCTCCCAAAATTTAAATTAATTGTGACAACCTATTTTATAGTTGCCATTGACGGTTATTGTGTTTGTAAGTTTGATTGTGGCGTCTATGTGATACAATACATGCTCCTTATCGACAAGTTTGACGATTTTGTAAGTAGTCATGCTAGCTTAAATTTCACATGAATTTAATGATACTTTTAGTAAACAAAATGACTACAAATTAATTTCGATCTTGTCTTTTCTATGTAAAGGGAAAGTTGAGCTTCAACAGTGATGTTGATCAAACTCGGGAGGACATTATGTATTGGACATGTAATAGCGAGTTCAACAAGGCACATGGAAACATGTTGCGTCGCACTGTTGCATATCGAACCTAAAAGCAAGGGAAAGAAATACGTCACTTGTCAGAAGCGGTTAACACACTAAGGAAACCACTACTTTGATAGAGCAGATCAAAACAAACTAATTTTTTTTAGATCAGCTTAATAGCAGTCTTGGTATTTTGACATTGGCCATAATTAAATGTGAAGCTGAAAACAAGATATTTTTTTTGTGTACGAACTATCACCTATGGGTTACAACTTAGTTGAAATTGTGGAGGCAAGAATGCCATGTATATAACTTTCAAACATTTGTATATAACCTACAAGAAATTTTGTATGCAAGCATCTCTGTAAACATAACGTTTGGGCAAATTTAATGATCATTTGAATGATGTCATTGTCTACAAACTTCAAAAACCATTTATATATTAACTTATATAAAAAATGGATTTATGCATAGCACATGTTTAAAAAACAACATAAAAGTAATTAAGTTAGGGAGAACACAACATAAAGTCAAATGCGGTAGACACCAAACTTAGACGGCATAGTCATTGTAAGCATTCCAAATACACAATCAAAGCAAAGGAGAGTAATGAGCTAGTCATCTTGTGAGGCACTCGAGAAGCTGAAATTAAGTAATCAGTTGCAAAATTAAGTAACTAAAGCGTTATTAAGTAACCAAATTCAAGTTACGTAACTGTGCGCACAATTAAGTAACAGATGATGAAAAATTAAGTAACCTCCTAGAAGCTTAAATTAAGTAACGACATCCAGAATTAAGTAACAAATACTTGTATTAAGTAACAAAATTGAAATTAAGTAATCGTGAGCCAAATTAAGTAGCTTGTAAGAGATTAAATTGAGTAACAATATCCAACATTAAGTATTAAAAATGAAATTGAGTATCAAGTGAAAAATTAAATAACCAAGAGTAAAAAATTAAGTAACATATTAGAAGGTAAAATTAGGTAACGACATCCCAAAATTAAGCAACAAAGACTTATATTAAATAACCAGAATTCAAAATCAGTAATCGTGCGCAAAATTAAGTAACTGGGAGTAAAAAATTAAGTAACCTTTTAGGAGCTTAAATTAAGTAACAACATCCAATATTAAGTAATCAAGACTTATATTAAGTAAATAAAAATGAAATTAAGTAAATGTGCTCCAAATTAAGTAACCGAGAGTAAGTAATTAAGAAACCTGCTAGAAGCTAAAATTAAGTAACGACATCCACAATTAAGTAACAAAAACTTATATTAAGTAACTAAAATTC
This sequence comes from Flueggea neowawraea, assembly GCA_948243855.1. Classification (NCBI taxonomy): domain Eukaryota; kingdom Viridiplantae; phylum Streptophyta; class Magnoliopsida; order Malpighiales; family Phyllanthaceae; genus Flueggea; species Flueggea neowawraea. The sequence goes on along the minus strand of CAODLS010949290.1, from coordinate 11,885 downwards.
AAATTAAGTAATCGTCCGCAAAATTAAGTAAACGAGAGTAAAAAATTAAGTAACATCCTTTAAGCTAAAATTAAGTAACGACATCCAATATGGTAATAAAGACTTATATTAAGTAACTAGAATTCAAATTAAGTAACCGTGCGTAAAATTAAGTAACATTCGACTAATAATTAAGTAAACTTGTTCAAGCTAAAATTAAGTAACGACATTCAAAACTAAGTGACAAAGACTTATATTAAGTAACCAAAATTTGAAATTAAGTAATCGTTTGTAAAATTAAGTAATCAGGAGTAAAAAACTAGGTAATTGGCTAAAAGTTAAATTAAGTAACAACATCCCCTATTAAGTAACAAATACTTATATTAAGTAACTGAAATATAAATTAAGTAATTGTGCGCAAAATTAAGTAACCGAGAGTAAACAATTAAGTAACAGTTTTAATGAGCACAACTTTTAATTTTTGTCAGTTACGAACAAATCTAAAAATAAACTCTCATATATTCTAAAACTATTTCTTAAATTTTCTTCATTACAAATGTGTTTTTTTTCAAGGTATTAACTCCAAAAACAAAATATGGAAAAAACATTTCATCTAAATGTCATTAAAAATAATTACCTAAAAAAATATAGCACATTTCAACAAATATAACCTAAACACATATCTTTATCAATCTTTTTTTGTCAAAAACTTGAAACTTCCTCATATCAAGATCAATGATCTCTCTTCATTTCTTATTTAGTGGAAAGGGAAAAAATTAAAATTAATATGTAGTTTACCAAATTTTTTTGCTTTCTTCTACAAAAAAGAATAGTAGAAAAGAGAAAAGAGAAATGGTTGGATTTGATTCAAGGGATGTCCTCATATTTGCAGAAATATTAGTTGTTAAAGTTTATTACCATTCATTTAATTTACCAAACCAAATTAATGAGTAAACCACACAATTAAATGAGGTAGATAATGGTGGCAAAATTAAGCAACACGACTCAAAATTAAGTAACGGGACCTCAATAATTAAGTAACCTATTAAAGCATTAAGTAACCGGATTTGATATTAAGTAATATGAACAAATTAAGTCACCAGAACTAAAATTAAGTCACAGAGGCTGATATTAAGTAATCATAGAAAATTAAGTAACATGTAAACAATTAAGTAATCATCATGGACCAAAATTAAGTAACGTGCCATCAAAATTAAGTAATAGGGCTTCTATGATTAAGTAATGAGTTCAAGCTAAAATTAAGTAACCATTAAAATTAAGTAACACATCATTAATTAAGTAACCTTCTAGAATATAAAATTAACCAGTCAGACAATTGAATAACGTTGGCTAATATTAAGTAACCAAAAACCAATTAATTAACAGGCCAAAAATTACGTAAATGGGACCACAATTAAGTAACGGGTCATCAAAATTAAGTAAACGTCCCCTAAATTAAGTAAACAGACTTCAATAATTAAGTAACCGGTGCGAGATGAAATTAAGTAACTACTAGTAAAATTTAGTAAATCACCCTTATATTAAGTAATGGGATAATTATTAAGTAACTGTGTTCAAAATTAAGTAATGCGGCATCAATAATTAAGTAATCTATTACAAACTGAAATTAAGTAACAAATTTCATAATTAAGTAACGATGGGTGATATTAAATAAGCATAAAACCATTTGCGTCCAAATTAAGTAACCATTCCCATAATTAAGTAATAGGGCTTAAACAATTAAGTAACAGGGCTAAAACTGAAATTAAGTAATTAGTTCTACAATTAAGTAACAACGACTGATATTAAGTAACAAAAAAATATTAAGTAACGAGTTCCAAAATTAAGCAACCTGACTCAAACTTAAGTAATGGTCCGTCTAAATTAAGTAACCGAACCCAAAATTAAGTTACTGGACTTAAATAATTAAGTAACTGGGTTCAAACTTAAATTAAGTAACTGTACTTCAAATTAAGTAATAAAGGTTGATATTAAGTCATTGAAAAAAAATTAAGTAACAGGACACATAATTAAATAACACATTGCCACGTAACATGAAAAAAAATAAGTATAATTCTTTTTTTTTTTAAATTATGAAAATTATTAAAAAAAATAATTGATAAAGTTAATGTGTGAACCAACCACTTAATTTTAATTATTTAATTTATAATTCGAAAATTATTATATTGTAAATATTAAAATATTTAATAACTGAAATTATTTATTTTTTATGTAATAGTAATAATGAAGAGTTTTCAATAAAGACTCCGTCTCAAGAGTGATCATTGTGGTAATAACCAAAATCATCAACACGAGTTGTAGTCGAACACTTTTTGTTGGTACTGGCGGACTCACCTACAGTATCTAGACGTAGCCTTTTCACCCTATGGTGAGCATCGGAGGGAAATGAAAAAGCTGGTCGTTCTTGTGCTCTTCAATGATTCACCCCACTTCTTTCTTATCAGATTTACTAGCATGAAAAGTAATCCACAGCTACAGGGGCACCGTGTACAGAAAAAATGGAACAAGATTGATATACGTACATAGTGAAGTGTACGACAAATCCGACTATATGGCAACCGGCAAATGTACAAATCAAAACCTGATCAAATTAATAACTTGTTCACGTTGGGATCATTATAATTCGGGGAACGGAACAAGAGACTTGTATGATGTTCCACTGAACGACATGTCGTCGAGAAGCGGCAAGACAACGACTGGATTGTTAAGAGTGCTTGCACAAACTACGCTGACGGTCTTCTTTCCATAAACGGCGTCAAAATTATTCCAGCCTTTTTTTTTCGGTCTACACGGCATGTCGTATCTCCGGATATAGCCATGCCCAATTGCTCACCTCCTATTTATTCCTTAAATGGACGACGTGTCTTTTAACCAATTAACAAACTATCCGTTGGTTGCCGTCATGTCATAATGATAATCATAACACTTAATAAGAGTTAGAATTTTTTTTAAATATTTTTATCTCTTTTTTTAATTCTAATATATATATGTTTTTAAAATTAAGATTTTTTTAAGTTTTGACAAGTGTCTTTCTATTTAATTGACATATAAATTTCAATTTTATTTTTCTCTAAATTTGACCTCTTTTCTTATGTGTTCACTAACCTTAAGATTATTATATATTAAATCACATTGAACATATATTGCTTGCATTAATTTTTACGTTCACAAAAAACCCTTGTTGCATTAATTTTTATGTTCTCACTAACCTTAAGATTATTATTTATTAAACCACATTCAATATATATTGCTTGCATTAAATTTTACGTTAGAAAAATTTATTGCATAATAGAAGTTCGCATTGTGTATACAACCTCTTCATTGCGTTACAATTTCTGTTTAGTTATAAGATTGAAACTTATTTCCGTTTCAGTGTATTAATAAGGTTGGATAAAGGCAAAATTAAATGTATGATTAGCATTATATGCTAATTATTTCGCCGCCTGTGCAGTTGCCAACGAAGATAAATTTAAATCATCAAATACAATTGCCTTGGTCTTTTATAATACCCAAACTCATCTGTATATTTTTCGGTGTTATTGTGTAAATAATTTACAAGTTTAAAAACAATCATCTCTCACCCTAATTAGTGCAAAATAGTAAAAAAAATTACTGCATCATAATAAAAATCTGGAATACAACGACCACTTATGTCTTTGCAATCGAATATGATTATAACACATGTACAAGAATGAAGTGACTCATATCCATCCTTGGACCAGCACATCCATTTTCTCCTCAACTTCTCCTTCATCCCATGAATCATTTCACTCTTATATTTTCTCATTTCATTAACATTATTGTTGGAAAAAGCGGTCCGCTTATGATGGATGAACTGAACCGATCTATTAAAGTATGAACCGAAACTGTGAACCGAGATTAATTGGTAATGTCAATTGAGTTGGACTCATAATGCCCATTAGGTCCATTTAGTGGCCTATAAATAGAGAAAGGGTGGAGAAAGAAAAGAGAGGAGAAAGTGGATAAAGTGAGAAGGAAAGGAAAGAAAGAAAAGAGAGTAGGAGAAGAAAAGAAAAAAGGAGGAAGGGAGAAAATGTTTCTCCCCTCCCTCATCCTTCCCTCCATCTCCTCGCACTGTGAATTGTCTGTCGATGGTGTCGATCCGCGTGGTATCTAGACTACGAACGAGCCGGACACTCCCGTCGACTATCCGACTGTGGTTTGCTCACGAGACCAACATCAAAACCTGGTCCTGTAGCTGTTTTTTTACTGCTATGCTTCTGCCATAATCGAGATAGGTAATTTGATCCTCCTTTTATACTGTTTATTTGTTAAACGGGTACTTGATTCGTTCAGTTGTTTCTAAGAAGAAGTTTTGGTGATTTTGTGAGGACATAACATTCTAGTAGCACGCATTATGGAGTTCTTCACTAGAGAAATTCATGTTTAGGCAATATATACCTAAGAGAGACTATACATATAGTTTCACTTTGTCACTTGAAAATTAAACAATCACAACTCATATTTATAGTGGAACAATAAAGTGCTTAAATTTGGCGACCAATTGAGAAAAATCAAGTTCAAATTAATTATTTAAACTAGGGTGTTCACGGTTCAGTTCAAGACAGAGATTTGAAAATCTTCAATCCCGTCTCGAATTTTAGAGATCTTGTTTCGGTGGATCTGATCCCATTCCGAAGAACTAAAATCTTCATCCTGTTTTGTCTTGAAATTTCAGGTATGTTCGGGACAGAGATTCAAAGATTTTGGGATGGAGAAAATGGTTCTGGGACAAGTCAGAGATCAGAGATTTTCTTTACTAAAATTCAATTTAAATATAAAAATATCTCATTAACCATATCTTAAAAGCACAAACAAATGACACTAACATACAATCAAAGTTCCAAATACAATCAAAGGCATTATAAGTAAAAGAACCACTTTAAAATTACATCGTTTAAAAAAAAACAATAACGATTATTTGATTTACTTGAATTTATTAAGTTGTTAAAGTTAAATTACAAGTAGTAAATGAGTTACAAGTAGTTTAATCGAACTAGTATAGTAGATTAGCATGTAGGACATGGTGTATGATACTTTTAGCGAATTGATATAAGTTAAGTATGAGATTTTTATTCATAAAAAGTAGAATAAAAAAATTTAGGTCTACTAACAGAGTATATATATATATATATAGATATGTATACATATGTATATGTATGTATATATACATATGTGTGTGTGTGTGTATATATAATTGATTCTTCAACTCAGGACGGTTCAGAACGGTTTGGAACAATTCTCGGCACAAGTATTGCTTTAGATCCAGAACCAATCCAAAATAAAAATTCCAAGACGCTTAGATTTGGAGAAAATCAAAAGTCAACAGTTTTTCGGTTTCGGTTCTTTTCGATTCAGATATTTGGTTCGGTTCAGATTTTGGGTAAGGTGGCAATTCGATGACAGCGTGTCACATTAAGGTTGTGTCAATCTGTTAATACAACACAATTTGGTACAACACAATTAATAAACGTATCAAAATTTTCAACTCCTATATGACTTGTTTCCATTGGAACTTTGCAGGGGGAATAGTAGGGAGGAGAGGAAGGGAAGTGAAGATAGCACTAGTGTAAGATCCGGGCGCTGCACCGAAATACTATTAATACATTTTTATTTTCGTATAATTATTAAAAAAGTTTATAATTTTGGACTAATCAATGTGGTATGGAATAATTTTCTGTGATTGTTCAAGCTATTGACAAAACTAAATTAATAGTAGATCACAACTATTTATGGGGTGTGAAGTTAATTCAAAGTTCATGTATTATGCGGTGTAGATTGCAACATACTCGAAACTGTTGTCTGTTTTTGTTACGGTGAATAGGGTCGTAGAGTGTTTTGACTTTAACTTGGTTAGTGGAATTATCTGCAAGTTTGATACAACGAAAGAACATGTTCAATTGTTTAATTTGATACTTAGATAAGGTGTTTATGAGTTAATTCCTATGATTATTTTCATGTGAATGACATCTCCTTAACCTATTGCATTGGTGTGCAACCTTCTAAGCATGCAACCTACGTTCCCTACGCTGCTGGGAGATATTCTGTTAGGCGCTTTAGGAAGGCACAATGCCCAATTGTTGAGAGGTTGACAAACTTAGGCGTTCGCAAGGTAGGAACAACGTTAAGAAGCCGACCGCAGTCAGGATTGTGAAGCACGCCATGGAGATTATTCATCTCTTGACTGTCCAAAACCCAAAGAAAAGAACTCAATAATACGAAGTACCGACTTACAATCTCAGAGCAATAATACAAGTGCTTAAACGTTCCAGGGTGTGAGAACAAAATAAACCAATGTGGGCAAATCATTTCCTATTTTAACTTGAGAAAAGAAAGAAAGCCTCACTTGCTCATTTTCAAGTTGTTAAGGAAGCTCCTTTTCTGCATCTTCTAGTGTTTCTTTCACTCTTTTTTTCTCACAAAAACACGAACTTCTTGCTTGGAGTTTTCATCAGAACCTTAAAGATCTGAACATGTATGAAACTAAAGAGCTTTTAATTGGAACAAATAAAACATGTCAAACATTTAACATGCCGTTCTAATATATAAATGCCAACTAACCAAAAATTGTAGCACCTCTTAGAAATAAACTATAGAGGATAGATTTACTCAACCATCCTAGCAATTTATCAATATTTTCAATATGATGAAGAAAAAATAGAATCAGTGAAAGAAAGAACTTACTTTTGAAAAAGAAGAGCCACAAAGTTTAGGAGTTCGGTACCATCTAGCTGTGCTGCATAGTCCTACTTAAAACAAAATCAATTTAATTAGAATGTAGTGTTTTTTATGCTTGTTTTTTGTATAATTCAATTTAGATAAAACATATAAAAATCTTTACAAAAATATGAGAGAAGAAAATGAAAAGGAAAGTCGTAAGGGGACAACATACAGTCCAAAAAATAGCCGATGGGGTATCATTGAAAGATACTCCAGCAAGACCAAAATAGCATATCTTTAACTTGCAGTCAGCATTTGCAAGAATATTCTTTTCCTTTAAATCTCGGTGAAACACATTTTCTGCAAGAAATAACTAAAATCAGGCAAACATTTAGTGAAGGCATAACATCAGTAGCTATGTCATGGTACATGCATAACCAAGATGGCTAACCTGAGAAGCTCCATTAAATCATTGATTTTTTTTATACGTAATTACTGAAATTGAACAACCTAAAACCACAAATCAACATAAGGTGAGAAGAAAAACAAAAGGGTTACCAGCAAGGACGTGGCTCAGATTGATGCCAGTGTTGGACGTCAAATTTGTCTCTCCATGGTATGTTAAAGAATATTATATTAAATTTTGAAAGATTTTTTTGTAAAGAACATTTTGAGTATAGTTTGAACAACTGTCATCTTTATCATATATCAAAATCCTTAATCTAGATCTGATTTTAACTCTCAAAATGGCAACATACATCTGTCAATTGGTGAAAATAGGTCGAGGCAAGTATAATTCAACATGTGAGAGGGATTGACCCTGACTTTTGTTGATGGTCATTGCAAACGAAAGAACTAATCGGAATTGCCTCCATTGGAATTGAAAAGGTAATTTAATATCTGATGAAGTCAGCACCAAGCGAGGGATGAAAACCTAGTCACCCACATGATTAGTAGTTATAATTTCTGCTTCAATCATATGTCGTCCTAGCCGCGATACAATTAACCTTGTACCATTGCAAAACCTTACAGATTGATCTATATTTCGGAGCAACATTATTGGTGCACCCACCTTAAATGTCAATTTGTGATTTGGTAACCCCGAAGCAGATATACCATTCAAAAACTCAAGGGTGTAGATATCTTCATCAGAGCCTAAATTTTCATTGACCTTGCATATACTGTCTGAACTTAGATAACATACCTCTTCTCATGGCCATTTTGACATCATATAATCATTAACCTTATCAACAACTTCTAATGTAGGAGAAAGAATGGCATGTTGTTATAACTACTTAGCATCTCGAGCATTCTCTATAAGATTAGGATATGTACTGTCAACAATCGCTCTAAGTGGATCATTAGAATCTTTAATGAGTATTGTTGAACCAACTTTAGTTAACATCTAAACTCCCAAATTTTGATGATTTTACAAAACAATTGAAATAGTTAAGCTATGCACATTCTACAACCCTCAAAGCACGTTGAAGGGTGATCTAAGCACTTTGAATAAAGACCTATGCACGTTAATCATATAAGAAAGTATTCAAAGATTTCCAGAATTGACGTTATGCGCGTGGAAGGAACTGCAATGCACATAGATGCATTATATCAGTAGGCAGAATGATCCAAACCTATGTTGTGTGCATTGTACAAAGCCCAATGCACATAGTAAAAAAGAAACATCTGTTGGGTTGAAGACCACTTGATACTACATACGTTGAATATTTATGCACGTAGATGGGTTCATATGGAAAATTAAGAAGAACGCACGAGACATGCCTGATCATGTTCTACATCAATGATGTGCGTAGAAGAGCAAAAGAGACATCCTTAAGGAGACTATGATATGCACTTAGAACAATTCTCTAAGCACGTAAACGAAGATGACAACTATCTGAGTAAGAAGCCAAATTCTGTTGCAGTGTGTCAGATTTTCAGCTGAGAACATTTTCTGTCAAAGATTCAGATGACGTCAGGAAAGCACAGAGATCTACGCACATAGCAAGGCATGCTAAGCATGTAGACGATGATGAGTTGTACTATCTAACAACATCAAGACGCTCCTCGGATTTTGAAATTTGAATATTCTCTGACACGGTCACATGAGAAATCAAGGTATGATCTTTGGAGACACGTCAACGCAAGTAGAACTCGGTGTATTGCACACAAAACTAAAGATCTGCGCACACAGAAGAAGGGTCTATGCGCGTAGTAGACACATGATATCAAGTAGTGGCTATTAGAATACATCCAATGCACATAGAAGGAAGAATGATGCACACACACTTTGATGAACTCTTGAACTACGCACGGAGTACTGGAGGTACACACGTAATACGGGCTGATGTCAGTAATTTCAGCATTTTGCAACTCTCTCACAACAATTACTTTGGGATTTATAATAGCTAGTTTCATGAGAGCACCTATAAATCAGTCATGAGGTAACTTAAGAACAATTTTTTAGAGTGTCCAAGCTTTGCCATTTTATTTCTTGACTATCTCTCTCATTGTGTTCTTGAGTTCTTACTTGCTAACTGAGCTATTGATTTGCTATTTGCTCATTAAGTTGGTGTAGGAATATTATTTCCATCTAAGAATACTTTTGTAATCAATAGAATATGTTTTCTTTGTTTGGTTTCTGGAAAAACAAAGAATTTTGATTTTTTTTGTTTTGGCCAGTAAAAATAATGTGTAAAAGGTTTTCTTGTGAGCCTGAAAACAAGAATTTGTAAACGGTTTGCATCCATTTAGAAGTGAGGAATTTTAGTGGATTCAAACTCTCTAGTGAGCTAGAGGAGTGGACGTAGGTTAAGGAAGACTAAAGCACTATAAATTCTGGGCTTTGATCTTCTATCTCTCACTCTCTTTATATTTCAGTTTTGTGTAGTTGTGTTTTGGATTTATATATTGTTTTGATTTGCAAAACCTTCAAAAAAATCTTAAAAAGGTTTTAAATTTGGAATGAAATCCAATTTCTCCCATCTTAGATTGCCATATTGGGATTACATTTAGTATCAGAGCTAAGTGCTCAATATTTAAGGCTTAATCACCATGAGTATAAGATCAAAAAATGGCATCCTTAGGAGATATGTCTAAATATGAAGGTTTGTCTATTAATAGAGCTCCATTTTTTATGGCAATGAATACGTTTAGTGGAAGACAAGAATGATGATATTCTTGAAATGTGAAGGTAAAGAAGTGTGGGATGCAATAGAGATAGGTCCATACATTCCAAAGAAAACTATGGAAAGAGTCGAAACACTCAAACCAAAAGCCGAATGGAAGGACTATGACAAGAAAATGGTTTGCTACAATAACAAAGCTATGCACATTCTATTTTGTGCACTCAGTTTAAAAAAGTCCAGCAGTGCTCCACTGCGCATGAAATCTGGAGGACTTTGGAGATCACTTATAAAGGTACTTCACAAGTGAAAGAGAACAAAGTCTTACTACTGGTCCACAAGTATGAACCTTTCAAAATAAAGGAAGGTGAAGGCATTCAAGAAATGTTCAACATATTCAATGATATCTTGAATGGGTTAAAGGTGCTTGGAAAGACATACTCAAACTCAAAACTTGGAAGGAATATCTTAAGAGCTCTGCCAAAATCATAGGCATCAAAGAAAAATGCAATCTTGGAGGCAAAGGACCTCAATACACTACCCTCGGAAGATCTTCTTGGTTCACTTCTTACCCACAAGATGGGGTTGCAAGAAGATGAAGAACAAACAACAAAAAGCGACAAAAGAAGAGGAATGGCTCTAAAATCCAAGGTAGAAAAATCTGATGACGAATAAGAAGAAGATAGAGATGATGAGGAAATGGCTATGTACGCGAAAAGATTCAAAAGATTTATGAGAAAGAGCAAGCCCTGGAAAAGGAGCAAAGATCAAAGCTTGAAGGAAGAGTCTAAAAAGGAATTCAGAAAGGATCACAAAAATGACCTCAAGAAGGAAAGCTCAATCATTTGTTACAAGTGTAACAAGCCCAAGCATGTAAAGCAAGAATGTCCTTTTTCCAATAAGTACTCTAAGTTTTCCAAAAAGAAGAAATGAAAGGCAATAAAGGCTACTTGAAGTGACAGTGATGATAGTAGCTCAGAAGAGGATGAAAGGACAGAAGAAATGGAAAATCTGTGTCTGATGGCAAAAGAAGAAAAATCCTCAAATGATGAGGAAGATGAGGTAAATGAAAACTACACCTTTGATGAATTACATTATGCTTTTGATGAATTGCAAGATGAGTTTCAAAAGTTTGGTGCAAAATATATTGCTTTAAAGAAAAGTTCAAATGATCTTGGTGTGAAATTGAATGCTTTAAGTAAAGAGAAAATGACTTTGATTAAGGAAAACTCAGTTTTAAAGAAATTAGTTGAAAAATTTTCTTCCATTGCCTTTAAGCTTACAAACGGGAAAGAGAATCTTGAGAAACTACTTGGATCTCAAAGACAATCTCTATCCAAACATGGCTTAGGCTACAACTATTTCACACCCAAAAAGTCTTCTAAAAATGTTTTTGTAAAACAGGGCACCATAGTTGATAATGCATGTACTTATTGTGGTGATCATGGACACATTTCACATACTTGCAAGTTGAGATTGACTAGATATATTGGGATTAAAACAATTTGGGTTCTAAAAGAAACAATTGCACATAATTTAGTCAAAACTAGCCTACAAAGACCCAAAAAGATTTGGGTACTAATTTCAAAAGGTTGGTATGTCGTTATAGGTGTGCATGAGAGCAAAGGCCAAGAAAAATGCGTGGTATCTTGACAGCGGATGCTCTCATCATATGACTGGAGATAAAGCCATGTTTTCCAAAATACTCCAAGAAATGGTGGTTATGTCACATTTAGAGGTAATGAAAAAGGTAAAATAATTGGTGAAGGTAAGGTTAGTAAGTCTCCTAATCCAACCATTGATAATGTTATGTTTATTGATGGATTGAAGCACAACTTATTGAGTATTAGTCAATTTTGTGATAGAAACTACAAAGTTGTGTTTGAGCCTACCAAATGCAGCATTTTTTATTCAAATAGTGATGTTTTATTCACTTGTTTTAGACAAAATAACATTTATGTTGTGGATTTGTTTGATTCTGAAGCCTTCAATGAAAAGTACCTAGTTGTTGTCAACAATGATTCTTAGTTATGGCATAAAAGGTTAGGATATGCTAGTATGCATATGATCTCAAATTGA
>CAODLS010949120.1:0-11899 GCA_948243855.1 Flueggea neowawraea | reverse complement strand
TACATTTACCATCTTTGAAAACTCCCAAAAGAGGTCAAAATTAGTATAATGTGGATAGTTTGTTCTTCATCTCTTATCCTAAAGTCTCGACATCATTTTTGGTCATTTGCAAATACTTTGAGTAAGAGAAAGATTTGTTTTCAGCCGCAGAAACAACATTGTAAAGGCTTTAGAGGTGTGAGCCTAAAGAGAAATCGACCTTGTGTTGGTCTTAGAGTTGTGAGCCAAAATCAAGCTTAAGAGTTAGGCTTTAGAGGTGTGAGCCGGGAATCAACCTTATATAGCTTTTAGAGGTATGAGCCAGGAATCAACCTTGTGTAGGCTTTAGAGGTGTGAGCCATAATCAATCTTTTTGTAGGCTTTATAGGTGTGAGCCACACTTAACCTTGTTGTAAGACTTTGTTGGATTAAGCTGAAATCAATAATCATATAGTGGATTGGGAAAATCCTAAATGAGGAGCTTAGGTAGTAGACGTAGGCACGTTTGGCCGAACCACGATAAATTGCTCGTGTTCAATTTCTCTTCTCTCAACTCTCAACAACTCAACCAAGTAGACCAAAAAACATAGTCAAATAGCATCTTCAATCCCCGATCTACTCTTCACCCTTTAAATTGCAACATATAGTTGTCATAACAAAATATTGGACTCTTTAGGTAGAATCCAACATGACTCATATTAATAAAGATTGTCATTGACTCATATTAATAGTCATGGGAAAACATGCAACTAATAAGAATTGTCTTCTTTGAAACTTGAAAGGTAATTTGATGTATGATGGTGTCAAGACAAGGTGCGAAATAAACACCTTGTGCCCAACATTGCTATCAAAAATTATTTTTACTTCAATGACATGTTTACCTAACTGAGTGACAATTAGTCTTGTTCCATTGCACAAACTAGAAGACTGATCGATGTTTCTCAGCAACATTATTAGGACCCCAACTTTCAAGGTGAGTTTGTGATTTGGAATGCCAGAAGATGTGGTACTATTTAAAAATTGAATAATATATACATATTCATGTCCGTTTGAGTCTTCATCAACCTTGCACACACTATCAAAGCTTAAATATGTTTCTTCTTTTCTTGGCCATATTGAGAGAACATACTCATTTACTTTATCAATAACTTCAAGAGTTGGGGTGAGGATAGCATATTCTTGAATATAACTTCTATCATTATTTTCATCAAGAAAATTGGGACATGTGCTTTGAAAAATTGCTTAAAGAGGGTTTGCGACATCTTTGATGATAATGTCATCTAGAATTTCTACATCTATGTCCCCTTTATTTTTGCCACTAATTGTTCTGTTGCCAATCTTCAAAATCCAATTAGAAAATGCTTTCAACTCATTTGAGTCAGTATTAGAACTACCAATATGGAGTCTCATGTTTTTTTTGTCAATCTAAGAACTTTACAAGAGCTCCATGATGAACACAATGCAGCCAAGAGAACATCTTGTCTTCTTCCCTTTGGAATAAACGACAATGTTTGTTTAAATTCGCCACCAAAGACAACTACTTTTCCATTGAATGGTATTTCAAGACTTTTTGGATTTTTTAATCTTAACACGTCTCTAAGTGTTAGATCTAATGCTTTAAAAAAATGCTCGTGCACCATTGGTGCTCCATCCCACATAATTAATCATGTTTTAGCAAGCAACTCTATAGTTAACTTCCTTATTTAATATTACATGTCGAATACTTTGTTATTACGAAAGATATCCCAAATCTTGAATGAGTTTTCCTTCCTCTTGGGATAAGAAGTGATGCTATTCCACTAGATGCAACTGTTATGACAATTTGTCCTTTAGATCTTAATGCATAAGATAAAGTTCGCCATATATAAGTTTATCTAGTATCGTCATACCCATATACGAAGAACATACCACCTTGACCATTTGTGACCATATTTATCACCTCGTTGTAGACATTGAGTTGCTCCTCATTCAAATTATAGAGCAGATTATCATGTTCTGATTCCAAAGATACTTTGCCATAAGCGAGTTCATCATAGACAAATATGTTTTGTGCATTTGATATAAGAACTCAATCTAAAAGTAGAATTAGAGGATAATTATTCAAGCTTTTCCCATTTCTTTTCAACAATTTTTCGATTTCAACTAAACCATAATTCTTTAGATGATCATTAGATAGTTGCAAATATGTTCATAAAATAAGTAACCAATATAAACATGTGAGTTAATTAATTAGATTTAAATCTGAAAAGTAACTCTATCTCTCTAACGTTCGGTAGTTAGTTTATGCTTTTTGTGCTAATTTTATTGTCATTTTTGTGTCAGGATGAGGATAGTCCCTGCAGTCCAACCAACGAGTTCAATTCTTCTTGGCATATTATCTTGGTGTTATTAAGAATTGGATTGTTCTTCATGCTAATTGAGTTATTTTGGGAAATGCAATGTCTAGAATAAATTTATACTTTAGAGTAAAGCAATTACTTCTCCTTTGGTTTGTTTGTATGATTGCTAATTTATTCTTTATTTTAGAGTGAAGCAATTATAACTTACATTATACATCCAGAAGTAGAAAGAGACTATTTTTTAATTTTTTTTAAAATGACAACACCTTTTTTATTTAATTTTTATAGTAGTCACTTTCGTGATATATTTGGTGACTTATCAGTTGTATAACCAACTCTGTTGCTTATGTCCTTGAGAAAATCTTACAACTGAATTAAGTAATTCTTTTGCAATAAAAAAACCATCTTTATTGTATCTTGTTTTATGATAATTTAGCTCTTTGAATTTGTCCTTTCAAAAGAAAATTTATATTTTCTCGGCATAGTTATTTTGTTTATTTTCCTAATTGGGATATGGGTTCTTGTTGATTTACCACATGCAAGGATTGCTTTTTCTTGTTTTTATTGTCTTTTATTGATTTGAAAATCTGCGTTTTTGCACATTTGAAAAAAAAAAAAAGAATTCTTGGATCCTTCAAGGACTAAACATTGATAATGAGAGATTACTATCAAAAGATGTAATTTTTGAGCCATACCTAACGAATTTTTCTTTGTTGTTAGATGTATTTTCTATAATATTTAGCCTAAGGTTGTTATTTGTTTCAATTTACTAAGTAACAAAACCACTTGATGCTGTTAAATTATGAGTAACAAAATTCGATGTATGAGAAAAAAAGCTTCTTGACATAAAATAGTATCATTTAATAAATAGTTGACAATTGAAAGCTTACCTTGATTTTGGAGAATATTCTGTTGCTTATGAAGGATGTCATCTGTGAGTCACTCCTATGTGCTTTCCCATACAAATTCTTGTCTAAAAACACAATTTAAGTACATCATTGTATCGAATAGACATCGTAGACAATGCCCAAATCCTCAAAATGATGCTTCTGTGATGCCTTCTATATAATCTTTACCATCGTCTAGTAATCCCAATGCATAGCAAGCATCTCTAAATGAAGGATACAAAACACTGTTGATGAACCTGATATCTTCATAACATGTTAGTCCTTTAATAGTGTTCAATAAAATGCCCAAGTAATATAATTCACCTGCACTGGGATGAATGTAGAATAGTCTACTGACACTCATACCGTGTTGTCTTAGGCACCATTTCCTTTTTTACCCTTATTGCCATTATTCTCAACAGTATCTTTCCAAACAAATTTTTGTGGAAACTGAACATATGTCAAATTTTTAGCTTCATTATACTCCTTGTTTGCTTCCATCTGCTGCGAAAGCATTGAAGTATTCTCTTCGCTCCTTGCTAAAGCTGAATCAATGGGCTTGGAAGATAAGTTGAACATAAAACATTCTCTTTCTTTAAGAGTTTAAGTGAAAGTGATTTTTAGGGTTTGAAATTGAATTTGATGATGTTGAATTGTTGATTGTTGTTTGTTAATTGAATGATTGTTGAGATAATTTATGTTGAAATAGTTGCTTGCAGCCAATGATGTCGCCATACGAAGCGCCTTATGTAGCAGTCTACTCACATAGCGGAGTTTATGCACTTCCTGCAATTCTAACAGTAAGTATAGATCGGTTCTACTTTGTACTTGCATTATTGTTGATTGTGTTGTTGATTCATTTGTTAACCTATTTGTCAATCATGTCATTTAATCCAAGGATTGTATTCTCATGGACCGGGGGTATCACTATCTCCTACTGTAAGTGGGATCATAATGGTTGTCCATCATTCTTTTGGAAAACTTTCTTTTCTTTTGCTATTATTATAATCACCTAATTAATTGTGTAATTGTGCAGGCTACAACACCTCCAAATAATGAACCACCCGCTAAATCTTTAGTAAACTCAGACGCAGGTTTAATGAAGAAGTTGAAAGATTTTGATAGGCTTGCAATGACAATAGGCAATGGTAATGGCAATACTGAGTGGAGAAAATCGGCCATCAGAAAGGTACCAAACCTAAACATTAAAATGTTGGAAGTTAAGAACATCCGAAATGTTTACATGATAAAATGCTAACAAATCTTTTGGGAAAAACACCAAAATCTCTGAAGTAACTTGCTTTAAAAATGAAAATAGGCCATTAGAAAGGTACCAAAACTAAACAATAAAATGTTGGAAGTTGAGAACATTCGAAATGTTTATATGATAAAACATTAACAAATCTTATGGAAAAAACAATCTCTCAATTAACTTGCTTTAAAAAAAACACTAATAATGAAAATTGAAAGAGCTTCTCAGTCCTTGAAATCTGTTCATCAGCTTCAATCCTAACTTGCAATAGGCATGGAAACTTCATTGACTATGTGATTCATTTCATCTTCTCAATCTTTATTTCCTTCAAAATCTTATTGTTAGCCAATTGTGCATCTGTAATATTTGATTCTCCAACCTCATCACAATGGGCAAATTCCTTTCTCTTTGAGGATGTTGGAGTAATTGGAGTATGGTTATCAACAACACCAAAATCTACAACTGACTCCTACCAAAAGACCAATGATACAATGCTACTATTTTTTATGCAATGTGTTACAAAATCTCTCATTTATATAAGCACGACTAATGAAACCAAGCTGTGTGTCCTGACAAAGTCCCAATAAAACATTAATTAGCTTCTGTTCATCTGACATTTTGACGACTTTGAATATTGAAGAATATCCTTTTATGTTAAATTCAATAATGTGAATCTTGAAGAAATATTGTTTATCTAGAAGACTGTTCAGTTCAACTGGAAAAGAATCCAAAATTCCATCATTCAAAGTTGAAAAAAAGGAAAAATTATTTCAGCATCATAATGTTTATAACTGGATAAACATATAATAATTTACAATAAGATAAACACACCTTCACCACTTTCACCCTTAGATCTGTGACTATTTTTCCTATTATTTTGAGAGCTTCATCATTAAAGATCACAAAAGAAGCACTTAAGGTGTCATCATCAACCTGAAATTGAATTTTAAATCTGATCAATTATTATATGATTCATGTCATGACATGGATATGTCGTAAGCATAAAAAACATCAGTACAAAATTGAGTTAAAAAATAAAAAAAGCACCTTGGCTCAACAAACTTAACATGTTTACAACAAACATTGCACTAGAACTTGGCGCCGTCTATTTCCACTTCCTTTAGGCAAGTTTCACAGGAATTATAAACCAATTATGGTTAGTCTCTATTAAAGAAATAGTAGCTAGAACCACACATGCACATGCCTGCAAAAAATATGCATAAATAATTTGGAAAAATCCATAAATTACTTAGGAAAAAAATAAAACACATTCTACCTCATCAATTTTCTACAACTCATCAAGTTTTTTCCTTTGATAGTTTTGAAGTAAATATTCTAATACTAAATAAACACTCTTTCCATGTGCAGTCTCCTTCTTGAATATTTATATGTGCAGTCTCCTTCTTGAATATTTATATTGGGGGTTTTGGCAGTTATCTTTGAGATTTTTGCTCCACGTTCTAAAGCTAGGCAAGATAATCACCACTTCCACGTTCAGATAAGATAACCATCATTGCCACATTTCCGTGTAACTGATGGGATTTGTGGGCAGGTCCATCTTCCCTCGATGAGCTTACACTTCAGATGACATGATCTTTTACCGCTATGTTTCTGTACCGAACTCCTTTTCCTTTCGAATTTTGGTTGGGCCTACATGCATTCTCACACTTGAGTTGATTTGCTCGTGTAGGGTGGATAAATAGTCCGAGTCTTGTTGCTCGAGGGTGATCTTTGGTTTTTGGCTCCTTGAGAGGTTTGGGAACATCCTTTCATCCACTTGTCCGAATATCGTATTTATTACCTACAGTGACAGTGTTTTTAAAGCACGACACTTGTTTAGCCCAATAAATGCGCCTAACACTCCTTTGACTCGTTTGCCATTAATTGTCATCACCTCGAGGTTGTTGATACCAGTAAGCTCCCCAATGATATCTGACAACAAAGTTGAATTGATTAGTAGAACATATAACATATAAGATAATTTAACCCAGTTTATAAACACTTACCAACTAAACATGTAACATCTATTGTTTTAGATATGATATCTTCAAATGCTATGAATTTTAAACCTTTGCCATTGATCAAAGTATCATCTCCATCCTTTAAAGCCATGGAGAACATAAAGTTAATCTTGAACATATGGGGAGTGGTTTTGGTCTTCTTGTCATTAGAAACAACTCTAAAAGTTGATATCATATAAGTTTTGCCCTTTTAATAGATCTGTCAAAATTTTTAAGAGAACATGCTTTATAGTTGCTTGAATCTATCCACCCTAAAGAAAAAAATTAGTACGCCTTTTTTGTGCACACATACACATATAGGCAAGATAACAATACACATACCAATTTGCATTGAGAAGTACCTTTTCATCTATTAACACCATTTTAATGGTGTAAATAGAATTTGGATTATTAAAGTATGTTGTTGTTCATATCTTAATTATCTTACCATTATGCTCCAAGCTTCCTTCGAACTGTTAAGATCATCGATAAAGTTGTAATTTTTTGCCATATGTGAAACATCAACTACGCTATATTTGTTGATTTTTCTGCACCAATTGAATAGAGAAAGAAAGGTATTAGAAATTGCTGAAGACAGACAAGAAATGGAAGTCATGAAAGTGCAGAGGAAAATACATGTATTTACCTGAGAGTTATCTATACAACAGAAGTAGTACGATATTGTGACTTTATGTATGAGGTTCATTGGATCTGAGAATGACGTAGAAATTTGATCTCTTTGGCATTTGAAAAGAGTCCAACTTGACAAGTTTCTCATCTTATGCAGGACAAGTTTTTTTTAATTCAATCCAAGAATTTGAAAAAGAATCCAAGAATAACATGGACGCAGAAGACCACATTTTTGTTATAAGATTTTTTTAAATATATGATAAGGATTTAAAACGATATTGACCAATTGAAGCAAATAATTTGTTTTATTAATTTAATATTAATTAAATATCAGATTTCTAAATAATTTGGACACTTATCATGTAATAATACAACTACTTGTCTATTAATGAGTATGTTATTTGTCAAAAAATAGTACATTATAACTTTAGTATTTAGTTAAATTATATAAAGTGTTGAATCAATCTATATATATATATATAGATATATATAAGTTAGAGAGTTTTCTCAAGTTTACGATAAGTGGTTTCGTAGTTGATTGACACGTGACATTTTACCTATATTATTATTCTTTAATTAATACACTAATTATGTAGTTAATTAATAAATGACTTTTTATTTCTCTTATTATTATTCATTTAAAGAGGGTTGAAAACACTAAGTTAAAATTATATTTTGCATAGTTTACACTATATACAAAAATATCTTCTTTTCGCTATATTATATATGCGAGTTTTAAATTTATTATAAATCAACATGTTCATTATTAGAACTAATTCTCATCGTTATTGTAAAATAATAGTTTTTTTTAGATAGTCAAACAATAGTTAAATATCAATATACTTACGAAAGCCATAGAGTTTTCCCAAGGTTTCGACAAATAGTTTCGTAGTTAATCGACACGTGACATTTTATCTGTATTATTATTCTTTAATTAATACGCCAACTATGTGATTAATTGATAAATGACTTTTTATTTCTCTTATTATTATTCATTTAAAGAGGGTTGAAAGCACTAAGTTAAAATTATATTTGCATAGTTTACACTATATACAAAAATATCTTCTTTTCTCTATATTATATATGTAATTTTTAAATTTATTATAAATAAACATGTTCATTGTTAGAGCTAATTCTGATTATTATTGTAAAACAATAGTTTTTTTAGTTAAAAAATAGTTAAATATAACTATTGTCAAACAATAGTTAAATATAATTTAACTTAGTATTTTTAACTCTCTTTAAATAAATAATAATAAGATAAATAAAAATGTATTTATTAATTAACCATATAGTTGGTGTATTAAAGAATAATAATATAAGTAAAATGTCACATGTCAATCAACTACGAAATCACTTGTTAAAAGCTTGCAAAAACTCTCTAGTTAGTGAGTTTTTCTAAATTTATGACAAGATTCTTCTTAATTGATTGACACGTGACATGATTGTGTTATTTCTTATTGTTTTTAAAGAAAACTAGTTTTAGCTCTGAGACGTTGTTCATGGATACTATAATTCTATTTTTATATTTTTATAAATATTTGAAACTATAATAAAAGTTGTTCAAATCAAAAAATTATAAAAAAATATTTAATTCATGTAAGATAAAATTTCATAATAATTTTAAATATTTAATAGTTATAGTTTCTCTTACTAATATTTTAATTTTTCTCATTAAAGTATTAATTTTAAAAATATTTTAAAAATAAAAAAATATATTATTTATTCATTTAAATAAAAATATTATAGTTTATCGCTCGTAATACGAATATTGTGCCATTTAAAATTTAAAAGATTATTTGATTTTTCTTTTAAGTTTCCAACCTCCGAATATGGTATAGAATTGAGAAATAACCCAATTTCCTGAGGATATTTACAGTGTTAACCGCTACCTGGCCTTTCTTCTTTTCAGAGTTCTCTCCGGCCTACTCTCGTAGCCCACAAAGCAACACACCTCCTCCAT
Source organism: Flueggea neowawraea (assembly GCA_948243855.1). NCBI lineage: Eukaryota > Viridiplantae > Streptophyta > Magnoliopsida > Malpighiales > Phyllanthaceae > Flueggea > Flueggea neowawraea. The sequence continues at coordinate 2,849 of CAODLS010949120.1, read as the reverse complement.
TAACGACGCTCTGTTTGCTCGCTCCATTCAGAAGATTCTCATCCATTGATTGGCGTATGAGCTATGAACACTTCTTGATTCTTGTTATTTTTTGTTATTTAAAATTAGGGATTAAAACCAAGAACCTTTACTCTCTTGTTTCTCTCGCTCCATTCTTTTCTTGCCTGCTGTGATTCTTTTCTTAAATTTTTGTTGATTTAGATGATGGGCTTCTTGATTTTAAAGATGATGCTATTTATTCTTTTTTATATTTAATGGGAATTTCCACGGGAATTTCGTCTTTACGTAGGATTTTTCTGTCACCAGGAGTCGCAAAGATCGAATCAGCGAATTGCCTGACGGAACCATCCTTCATATCCTCTCATTTCTGGACGCAAAAGATGCAGTGAGAAGTGGGATTTTGTCCAAATGATTTTCTTACTTGTGGACTGATGTTCCTTCTCTCCATTTTGACGGATTGAGCCTCAAATCCGTTCTCGGTACACTCCTCTTTCACAAGAAGTCCAATCTGGAAAAGATTTCCATCGTCAGCTGTTATGATTACGGCATAGATCTTGATCTCAAAACCGAGTTTAAGAGATTGATTCGGCTTTTGAGTTTGCACAACGTGAAAGAGCCACACATTGAATATGATGACTGGAATGTTGAGTTTCGGCGACACTTTTATTCGATGTCATCCCTCGAAAAACTCACGTTGGCAGCTTGCACCATCGATGCAAATGGATTCGTTAACTGGAAGTCGCTGAAAACCTTGTGCTTGGCCTATTTCAGCTTGTACGGCAGTACTATGAGCGATATCTTATCAGGTTGTCCTTCTTTGGAGTTGTTAGAGTTATGTGGCTGTTATGCATTCACTCAGATCGATTTGACCAACCACAGATGTTTAAGAAAATTGGTGATTGATTGCTATAACAGAAATCTCGTGGGCGATAATGCTGTACTCAAAATTTTCGCTCCCCATCTTCAATCACTTGTTCTTTCTGGTCACGTGGAATGGTTGAAATGCAAGGTTTTGAATGCGGGATCATTGATTGATTGTTTCCTCGTTTTTCGTCATTCTTTTGAGTTGTTGAACAGAAATAACATTATAACCATGGTGAAATCTATGCTTGATGATCTCTCTCTTGTTGAAAGTGTTACTATAGGGGAATGGGTTCTTCAGATTCTGTCGATAATCGAGCTGAATGGGTTGCCACGTCCTGTGTCTAAATCAGTTATGTGCTTGAAACTATATTCAAGACTGACAACTGTTGACGAGGCTGGAATAGCATGCCTGCTGCAAGGTCTATATTGCTTGGAGAAATTATTCATAAATACAGGTAAATCATGCATTCATTCGTGGTCAACTATTCCGATAATTCCTGGGGAATATATAGTGGGGCAAGAGGATAAAAGCTACTGGACATCTGAGAACATGAAAACTGGATTTGACTTGAAGCTAAAGACTGTTGAGATTTGCGGACTTGTGGCGGACCAGGACTTCCTCAATGACCAAAATGAAGTACTGCTACTAGTAGAGTTTTTGATGAAGACTGCGATGTTTCTGGAGAATGTGACTAAGTGTTTCTGGATCAAAGTGTGACTTACTAGAATTGTCTAACATTGCTGAGTTTTCCAAGATCGTCTCCTCATGCTGTAATTAAAATCATAGAATTGTGAGTTGGTTATCTCATAAGGCTGGTACTAAAAGTCGAAGTCCCGACTTCAAAATGCTGCATTTCTCAGCTGAAATTTACAGGTTTGGAGGGGAAGGAATAACAGGGTATTTCTGGTACTCTTCCGGATGAGGAGAGAGTTTTTAGTCAGATTGCTTATATTAATTGTGATAGATTCTTTGATCATTGTATAGGTATAGACAAGGAGTTGCAAGGTTTCCATTCTTTGATTGTTTCATTAGTTTTGTTGGTGGAGAGTTGGTTGTGGGTTGGTTTGCTATATTGCGAGAATGTTGATCAGGTTGTATTCCTACTCCTTTGCTGCAATAAAATAAAATAAAAAATCATAGAATTAGAATGACTTAAAAAGAACATATTCTGGAATCTTTATTCGTTGTGCATTTTTTCCAACACTGTTTTTATTATTATTATTTTTTTAATTATTTTTTATTGTCAGATTTCAAAGACAATCTCGTTTCTTTACTCTATTACAGATTAATGCTAATGGAGTTATTCTTATGAATATTGAAGAATCTGACCATAATTTAGGACATTTTTAATTTAGAACATTTCCATTGTTTTTTAAAAAATTAGAAAATAGATATAAAAAATGAAAAAAAAAATTAAAAAATATTTTTATCCAAAATAAGATATTGTATTTAATCTTTATCTAAAATACATTTTTAAAAAATACACCTCATCTTTTCTCTCATTTTCTATAAAAAAAATTATTTTTAATTTTTAAAAATAACAAAAAATATTTTTTAAATAATTTCAGTTTCTAAAAAATAAAAATAAAACATAAAACAAAAAAAAATATTTTTTTTCAAACTAAATATTTCCTTATATTCTCTAAGGAAATTGAAATTAGCAATTTTATGCAGGTGGTATACAATGCAAACAAATTTGCAAAATTGGTTAACAAAAAGAAGAGTATGCATAACTGGCTTGACTACTACCAACTTTAGTATTTCAGAAATCAATCATAGAGGTCTCCCATGAAGGTACTTGAGAGGTTCATCTGAAATATTTAAGAATTACTGTGCCACCTCAATCACAGGAGTGTATTTGGAAAGTAGAAGGAAAGAAGAGGAGTGGGAGAGAAAGAGACAAAGAGGAATAGTTAATTGAGAGTATTTGTCTTTTTACAATAGTCTTATATTTTTATGTATCTTTGGTCACAGGAGGCTTGAC
>CAODLS010949098.1:0-15412 GCA_948243855.1 Flueggea neowawraea | reverse complement strand
ACTTGCTTCTTGATTCAATAGATATTTGAACTTTGAAGGATGCACACTCATTATTTAGAAGCTGAAAAGAGTGACGAGTGGGAATTATTGGGATTAAATCATGAGTTATTTGACTAAGGTATTTGGATTATTTGTGCACTACTTAAGCCACCAACGTCCCATTATGTAAGCAATAACCAATAGGAATTAGACATAAATCACTCCCATAAGTTGAAGATTGCCAAGCTTAATCAAAACTTTGCTTCATGAATTCGGACTTCTTGCACCACCTAAATTACGCAGCATTTTACTCGACATCCTTCAAGTATAAAAGGTTAAGAATTAATTAATTTTTTTACTGGACACCAATATATGATAATATGTCAATACTGTTGGAAAACAATAATGGAAAGCACTACAATGAAATCTGAGTCATGTGTGAACACTGTTTTAAAGGAATTTGTTTTCCTCATGATAAAATAAGTCTTCTCTAAAATGGTTAGAGGAACAGGAAGCAAAAGGAGAGAGATTTCTAAAACCTAGAGCAACTGAATGGTGGCTCTATTTATAGGCAAAAATCTAAACATTAAGGTGGACATAAATCTGTAGCAAGGGAAGAGGGAAATCTGGAAAGTGGCTGCAAAAAAGGTGGCTTATATGTGGGATTAAATTTTAAGGCCAGAAAATAAAATTGTGTGTAAAATGGGCCGGGCGGAGGACTCCGTTCACATATGTGCAAAAGCTCTACTTATTTTTCACTTCACCAAGCCTAACAAATATTTCTCAATATAAATATTTTACATACACCTTAATTAAACAATGTAGAATTTTGCAATGTCCATAAAACGTCAAAACTCACAACAAATACGACTTTCAACTTTTCCCTTTGTGGGCATCTTTGATTTCTTTTTCTAACTCTTTCTTTGTGCTTTATAACAAAAGTGTTACCATAATATGCTAGTTCTCATTGGTGGAATCGCGTACTGAAGTTGATATATACGAAGGAAAATTAGTATATAATGGTATAATTAAGTTTTTTTTCTAATTATGTGCATATACAATTTGATTAAATTGAGCTTCTGCTCGATATAACTGGCTGGCAAAGCTTTTTATACCGTTCAAGTTTGTCTAAAGATAATCTCCTTGTCACATATGTCGCGCCTATATTATGGAGAAACGCGTCAAATTCAGAGAATTATAATTGGAATGATTATGAAGGAATCTCATACTAGTAAATCTTTGACTTACTAAACTCGATTTTAGCGGAAGACAATAACAATCAGCAGCGGAACAGGATTGGATTTGATGTTGGTCTCGCGAGGAAATACGGTCATGTTGCCAACGGGAGTGCTCGTCTCGTTCGTAGTCTAGATATCACGCAGATCGAAATGATCAACTAATGATTCATAGTGCAAAGTGATGGAGGAAGGAAGATGGAGGGGAGCATGAGGGAGGGGAGAAACATTCCTTTTTTTTCTTTTGTTTTTCTCCTCCCTTTCTTCTCTCTCTCTTTTCTCTTCTTCTTATTTATAAGCAACTAAATAGACCTCCAAATAAGCTTTGCTCATTGGGTTTATTATGGGTCTTATAGGCTCATGGGTCTAATAGGCCAACTCAATTGGGTTTACTAATTGATTTCGGTTCACGGTCTCGGTTTACACCTTAATTGACCGGTTCGGTTCATCCGTCATGGGCGAACCGTTTTTTCTAATAGATTAATTGTTAAAACATGATTGATCTAAATCTTTTTCGTTTTGTGTTGACTACAATATTGCATTTCTAATTAATTTAAGCTAATACATATATGTAAATCTTAATTTACAAATCAATGCACATGATCACATGATTTAGTTGGTTAGATTAATTGATTCTTATATATGTAACCATCAATTCAACTGCTCTCAGCGATTGCCAATCATATTTTCATACATATACAACTCTCAGAATCATAATTATCATTTTTTTTTAAAAATTTAGTTTAAAAGTATCAGTCGGTCGGAGTTGATAAGATTAAACGAGTCGTTTGTTAATGGTGCAAGTTTGGTAGATTGATACATGAAGCATTGGCTAGATAGGGAGTAATTAGAGGCTATGCCTCCGAACTTAGTGGTCAAGTTCACGACTAACAAACGTTAACTAGGCAGTACTTGTGAAGCTTCTAACTTTTTCTTTTTCTTTTTTTGGCCAGAGACGTGAAGCTTCTAACTAATGTCATTTCGCAATGTCCGGATATACTTCAGCGTTGGGTAATTATGACAAGTATACGCGTAGAATGGAAGATATATTTGATGTCCTAATTTAGATTTGTCAAATTATCAAGCAAACCAAAAGGTCGACGTTAGCTATGTATTTGTTGAGATGCTAAAAATCAGCTCTAACCACAAAATAGCTAAATTATCTTTGTTGACAATAACAAACAACTTACCACTTCTCAAAAATTCAATTTTTGAAAAAATATTTTTTAAAAAGTGATTTTTTGAAAAATAATATATAAATATATTTAGTTATAATTTTAAATTTTTATAAAGTATAATTTATTGTGTTTGGTTAAAAATTACACTTCCCAGAAAATTAGTCAAAAAAATCAATAATACCCTTATTATTAAATTTAAATTAATAATATGAAAAAATTAAATAAAAAATATTTACTTTATTACATAAATATATCTCCAATTAGTAATTAAAATTATAGTTAATATTCATACAAATCTATAATGAAGACTAATTTTTTAAATTTGAGAAAAAGTAATTTATTTAATTAAATAAAAAATATATCATATATAATATTTCATCTAAAATATTTTTTTTGAAATTTAAAAAAATTTATCTATATAAAATAGTTAAAAAATTATTTATTAAATAATTAGTAATTTTTTTAGAAATTAATTGAAATTCATAAATAAATAATATTTGAGGATATATTCGTAAATACAATTGTATCAGTTAAGGAAGTTGAACTTTCTAACCCTCCTCAAAAAGTTACTTTATGAGATCAATAGGAAGTCAAGCATCTGATTTCTAAGAAAGTTCAACTTCTTTTATTCAACCAAGTAAAAAAAATTTTTCAACTTTTTAAAAAATCATACTTCTCCACCAACTAACTCACAACTAACAAAGCCCCGGTTCTACATCTTCAACTATTTGGGATTTATTTTTTATTTTTTAAAATAAAGTACATTTTAGGGCATTTAATTCAGTTGAAGGTTTGTTTTGATTAAGAAGATTAGGAGTACTGATCTAACGGTTAAAGCTCATCTCTGTACTTCTTTTTTCTTTAAAGGTTTCTTTAGGCCTAATGGATTGATGATTACAACGAGAAAGATGGGACACTAATGAGCTAAATTTTACATTATTTTTTTAGCCTTATTATTTGATTATAGAAAATCAATTATGAGTTTATAGTTAAGAATTTGCAATAGGATGTTCATAAGTATTTGATTTTTTGTCCTCACAAATTATCATAAAAAATTTGTTTTTGTTCTAATTTATAAAAAAAAACCAGCTAAAAAAATTCTGTAGCATCACCTGGATTTAAAACTAGATCTACTATATATGTCTTCACTCACGTCCTTAGTTGATGCATCTTTTACCTCGAGCCTAGGCTCCTTATTCTTCATCCTCCATTCCTTCATATTAGAGACAGAGATTGAGGAAGAACGGAAAAAATCCCTTCATTTGCATTGTTCGACTCTAAAATTAGTATTGTCTTACTATCATAAATATGAGCAAAATGATAGAGCTTTGAAAGTTATTTGTAACTCTAATGGTGATATAAATCATATGAGTAATTTTTATATTTTTAGGTGATCAATCACGATTGCCGACTGATGAATCCAAGAACACTCTAGAGGGGGGTGAATAGAGTTTTCTAAAGTTTTTTACAACTTTTTCAATTTCCTTGCAAACACACAAACTAATTAAATATATTAGTAATAAAATGCAAGTGTGTGATTGTGCATATACAAAATAAAACAAATGAAATTGAATAGAGAGAAGAACAAACACAAAATTTATAGTGATTTGACCTTCCTTGGAGTGCCTACGTCCACTGATCAAGAAACTTTCTTGAGAGTTCTACTAACTAACCACACAATAACTTACAACACCCTTGATTTGATTTCTAGCTCAAATTCTACCTAACAACAATACTCGATTTGACTTACGGCTCAAATCACACCTAAACAACTAACAAACTAATCTCTAAAAGGTTCTAAACCCAACTAGATATTCTTAACAAATCTGAGATTTAACACAAGTTGCTAAGGCTTTAGGACAATAGAAAATAAAGAACAAAAACAAGCTCTAGCAAGTATTTGTGTGGAGAGAATGAATGATACTCTTGATTGTTCTTGAAAGCTCTTTAATGTATAAATGTATGTGTAGCCTTAATTCTTGTGCACATTCTGTTGAAAATGTGCCTTTTATACTTGATAGAATATTCTTGAAATGATCCTTGAATGTCATCACTTGATTGGGCATTCACAAGCATCCAAAAATCTGAATTTCGTACAGTGAAACTCACGTGCATGCGTGAGACACGAGTCTCTCTTCTTTTTCAGCGTGTTTTTAACACATCAAGGGGCAACATAAGAGTGTCAAGGGCGAGACGCGCGTTTCAACCTTTACTGCCGTCAATTTGAACCGTTTGCCACAAGATGGTGGGAATGGTTCTGATTTTCTTACATTTTTCAGTAGTCGTTGTAGAAATTTCAAATTTCAGTGCAAGAGAAGCGCATTTCGTCCTTGAGATGTGTGTTTCAGCCTTCGACTTTCCACATATGTGAATGACAACTTCTTTGCTCAAACGACAATGCTTCAAAAACAACATGTAGTGGAGCCTTGCACGAGGGACGCGCATTTCCTTCCTGAGATGAGCGTTTCGGTCTACGATTTTACTACAACACACACTTTCAGCTATCAAACGACGTAGTTTTACTTGTCAATTGAGACGCACGTTTCCTCTTCTTGAAATGCGCATTTTGAGGCTTGTTGTTGTCATTTTCTGTTCTTTTTCTACCAAGTCATGATCCAAATGAATTCAACTCAAAGCTCGACTTCCATTAACTATTTAAAAATCTTCAAATCATCTCTAATTCTCACTTGAATGCACTACTCCAATGATTTCTCATTTAATCATGTAAATTCTTATTCACACAATATTTTTTTCAATTATCAAAAATATTTCAAAACAAATAAGGGTTCAACACCGTCGATTTAATGCATCTAGTGTTTGGAACTTCATCATGATTATGGATGAACTTGGAGTTTTCTTTTTCCTTGACATCGTTCAATCTTTTTCACTTTAGTCTCCATTCATGCATGGCCTTTTTGTAAATATCCAAAAAGTGCATTTAAGAGGAATCTTCAACGCACTAAAGTGCAATTAAGGCACCGATTAATTGAACAACCAAAGGAATAAAAAAACAACGCTGATCTTTTATATGCTCGCCATGGTAATTCAAACAAGTTACAATAATAAAAATCACCCAATAAACCACATTCACTTTTTTTTTATGATTATAATCAATTCTTGAACCTGTGTTGGATTTTATTCAAGCACCAATAAATTACAAATTTTTGGTTATATTTATTTTTTATTTTTATTTTTATTCAATGGAGTTTTTACGATCAATTTTTATATTATTTGGTAAATTAGATAATAAATTAGAGAGATTACAAATTGATAATTTATTAAAATTATATAATTCATAATATTTATCAAAAAATCTATAATAAAAATATGTTTTTTATTTAAGATATAATATATTATTTGAATATACCAAATAAAACAAATCGGTTGTTAAGGATGATTTTTTGTTGGTAGGTCATTTTTTTTCCTCCTAGAAGTCGAATCGACAACCTCTTTATATTGAAATTTATTCTAATATCAATGAGTTACAAGTTAATTGTTGGTTGTGTGATGAGATTATTAAGTGTGCAAGTTGTGGTGGATACAGATTTATGATGAGAATTCAGACAGAAAAAAAAAAGATTTATGATAAGAAGAAAACTGTCATCTAATAATACAAAGGGTATAAAGGAATAAACCATTTTAACTAATTAGACAAATCATTACAATCGTGCACTACAGTATAGATTGCACGAGGCAGCTACTAGACACGCCTTCCAATTGCACAATTACACTCACTCGATTTAGTAGGATTCTTTTTTTTTTTAAATCTAATGACGATTTTTGAAATTTAGTGTATTATTTATTTCAATCTATAAATTTAGAAATTAATTATTCAAGTTTTCTACTTTTAATTTTATTAGTCAAATATAATGAAAATCTGATGTAGTACTTGACTAACGGAGTTAGAAGCGATGAACTGGAGTAACTAATTTCTAAATTTGTGGATCAGAATGGAGAATACACCAAACCTTAAAGAGCGTCATAAATTTCACCTTTTTTTTTTAATCATTCACGTATGCACGAATAGGGTGTGCATCAAAATCACTTGACTGTTTAATTTATTTGCAATTAAATTGTAAATTGTAATCGTAAAGATTACAAATGATTGTTTTACAAAATTGCTCTTTACGACTAAAACGCAGTTGAGGAAAAATTAACATTATTGATGATAAGATATTGTTTCTAAAACGCAACTTTTGTATTATATGAGAATGTGTCCGCAATTATGTAAATCTGAGATTGTTCTTAATGAGTTAGTTTTTATGTGGATGATGACTTAGATTCTCTAACTATTTTGAATCCACCCTTATACGATTACTTTAATTCTTAGTGGTTTTCTTTATGCAAATAATTGAATTTAACCTTTCATCATGTTGAAACTCCTAGGCCTGGCTCAGGTGCATGAGGTTATCACCATTTCCCTTAAAAAAAAAGAAGAAAAAGACGATGTATGCTTTTTAATTATGTATTGCAAAATACTTTTTTTATTAAATCACTCGTTATTTAAATATCTTTAATATCTGAATAATTCAAATTAAGCTTGATTATACCTTTGCAGGCAACAAATGGGGCATTTGGTTGGATGAGAATGGAAATGACGAATGACAATCAGAATCCTATTTTTATTATTTGTGTTTGGTTCACTAAAAATTCATTATTATTCTCACCCTGCTAAGGAATGAGATTAAACCTTAGCTCTGTAATCTAATTAACAGGAGACCATCTGTAATATCCACTATGTTCCGAACAGATTCCCTATCGCAATCCGTTCGATTCTGGTCAATCTCTAGTATACAAGATGACAATTTGGGGTTTGATGATGTTGATTAAGCATTTGAAAAGGTGGAACGATGTTAATTTTGCTTGCTTGGTTGTTGTTGAGCCCCGGGAATGATCCGACGCAAGCAAGGAAGCGAGCAACGTCGAATAGGGAACCTGTAGTGCAGACAACATACGTTAAGGAAAAGAGAGACGTACGTTATCTAGAGATGCATCAAGACATAAGTTGCACTTCTAAGGACGTACGTTAACGTTATTTGGGCAACAGGAGGATCAACGTACGTTGGCAATCTGAAGACGTATGTTGTGTTGTGTTTCTTCGGATCCGAAGCTTTTGAAATCATGAAAACGTACATTATGCCTTAGGGATGTACATTATGCACATAATGATGTACGTTGCTTTGTAAAAACATTGAAACAGTGCGTTTTGATCCGTCCGACTTTATAACCCCTAAAAACCTGACCCTTTGTCATTTCTCTTCCAAAATTAACTCAAAACTCTCTCATTCTCGCTTGGAACTCTCCCCTGTTGCTTCCTTTTGAATCTTAGAGGTAAGAACACATCTTTAACCCTTTCTTTTCTTTCTTTTATGCATTAAAATATAATTTGATTTGTTCATGCAAATGGGTGACGATTTTGGAGTGTGAGCTTGATTTTGGTGATTTCTGTTGGAATTGATGTTAGGGGATTAGACTGAGGCCAAAGGAACATAGATTTAGCTACGAATTGAAGGATTTGAGTTGTTTTTATGTGGGCTAGGGTTTTGGCCGAGAATGTGGAGTTTGATGATGATTTTGAGTTGGTTTGGAATAATTGATTGTAGCTCTATGTACTAGAGGTTGATTTGAGGTAATGTGGGTGGTTTGGAATGTCGGGTATCGATTGAATCGTATTTCGGTACTTTTTAGAATAATTTTTTGCCTTCGGCTAGTTTTGTAATTTCTGGAAAGTTTTATCCAGAATTGCAATTTTAAAAAGCTGAGGTATAGATTTATAATTTAGGAAAATTTTGGGTCAGATTTGAAAATTTTGAGAGTTTAAGGCTGTTTTATGAATTTCAATAGTTTGGAGTTTTATTTGGAATTTCCAATAAGTTGAGGACTAATTATAAATTCTGGAAAGTTTAAGGACTCACTTATAATTTTCCAAGGTCATAAGGACTAAAAGGTAATTTTATGAACTTGGGACTAAACTGTAATTTTGCAAAAATTTTGATTTTTGATACGAGAGTGATAGATTTTCAACCGAAATAGGTTTTTTAGCACGATCATGGGCTAGATTGCATTAGTATTGCATCGATGCATTTGGTACCGCCAAAATACCAGTATCAGTTTGTTATGACTTGTTTATTTCAGCTTCTTGTACCTATAAGCACGACCAGCTAGACACTAGTACTGCTTGACTGGACTTCATCTTGTTTTCTAGGTGAGTGCGGCAACAACTTCAGATACGTAAACTGTGTCTTTCAGAACTTATATGCTTTTTATGTGTTTAGGCCATATTTGTAAACCAGACTAGTTAAGGATTGGGATTTATTAAAATCTAATTATGTGTAATAAAGAATATATTATCAATAAAGGATATCAGTATCAATACTATATCAATATTCGTACTACCTATTTGTTGCATGTGCTTATTAATATATATATATATATATGTTCCGTTGACTTGGGACATTCAGCTACAGAGAGGCATAGCCTATGGTATACTATTGATCAGTCAAGGCCCAATTACTAGGGTTGGTGGTAATCCGCTTGTCTAGCACAAACACAATTGATCAGTATCAGGTGGCACAATCCACATCAGTTCAGTTCAGTTTTGTTCAGTTCTGTTTTGATCAGATATTCATTTATATAGATGTGCGTATATGTATAATATGTATTTGTATGCTTGTTGCATGTTGTTTGCTAAGGGTGCGAACGTTTTTGAAAATGAGTTTCAAAGACTATGATATATTTAGAGTGTATATGTACGTATTCAGTATATTGCATGTGATATTTTCGAAATATTTTGAAAACAATCTTGCTGACGTATGTATGAGGCGATCTGAAGTGTTGCCCTTACTAAGATTTATCACCACCTCCCTTAATATTTTTCAAGTGTTACCTTCCGACTTAGCAACCATCTGGCATTCAGACACTCAGTGAGGCGTTCTTGATTTGGTCAGTTGATGCTCTTTTGCTCGGGCTCCTTAATTTTTGATAGGGCTCCGCATCGAATGCTAGTGAGTTATTGGGTTGTATTTCGACTTTTGGATATTGGTTTTACTCATGCATGTTTTGTACTTATTTTTGGATTTATTTTTTATACTTGTTATACTTATATGATTTTTCGGCTATATATACTTATTTTTATACATGTTTTCTTAATAAAATGGTTAATTTATGTTTTAATGAATAAATAAGTGGGTAATGTATCTGATTCTTCAAGACTTATACAAGTGAATAATATATCTAGTTCAGTTCATTTTGTATACCGATTATGGTCCGAAAACGGGTCAAAACACCTAATACCTAACCCAACTTCATTAATAATCAATTTTCTGTTGTCAATAGATCCCGACCACAGTAAATTTCGAATGCGCCTCTCCAAGTATTTGATAAATGACAAAGGCCATTTATATACCGAAATATAGTGTACGAGCGAACCCGTGATAACTAATTGAATAAGCACCAGCCTACCAGCCTAGGACAATGTACGTCCTTTCCAGTTGGCACGTTTGGATAAGGCATTATCCGCCACAGGTTGAAACCATTTCCATCTAAGGCCCCTACAAACAAAGGCACGCCAAGATAGCACAAAGGTAAGACCCCAACCTTTATACTAGCTTGAGCTGTCAAGGAGATTCTGCGTCGAGCTAAGATACGGCGGCCAAAATAAATGCAAGACTTCTCCGAACTGACACACTATCCCTACATGGCAATACTTACTAAATATACTAGAAATAACTTTAATATTCTGCATTGAAGCTTTACAAAATATTAAATGTCATTAGCATAAAACAGATGTGTAGGGGAAGAACCCGTGCAATTAGTAATAGGAGCAATTTCGCCTGAGTTAAGGTGCAATGCAATCTTACGACTGAGAAAATCACTGGCTAAACAAAAGAGAAGCAGTGATAAAGGATCCCCTGCCTGACTCCTCTAGGGCATGAAAAATACCCCTTCGGCTCCCCATTGATTAGAATAGACAACCTGGCTGATTGTTAAACAGCCATTATCCATTGGCCGAACCCACATGAGAAGCCAAATGCCTCCAAACTTGAATAAGGAAGTCCCAGAGTGTCAAACGCCTTTTTGATATCAATTTTCATTGCCATGTTATCTCCGTAACATCTCTTATCAAGCAAATTCACTCCTTCAGAGCCCAAAGCAATACATTCTGAAATAGATTGCCCTTTAATGAACCCAAACTGATTTGGAGAAAGAATCCCGGATGTCACCATCGATAGATGATCTGCCCAAATCTTAGTTATAACCTTAAAAATAAAATTATTAAGGACTATTGGCCAAAAAGCAGTGGTAGTATCTGCCTATAGAATCCTTGGTAAGAGCACCATGTTGCTGGAATTCCAGCCGGCCGAAACATTGCCTGTGATGAAGAAGCTGATCACCGCCTGACAAACATCAACTTTAATCACATCCCAAGATGTCTGAAAAAACAAACCAGTAAATCCATTCGGCCTTGGAGCACTGTCCGAAGCCATAGCAAAAATAGTTGTTTTGACCTCCTCTTCTGTAGGAATACGTATAAGATTTGCATTGTCCTCCTCCGTGACTAGCCTTGGTATCACCGCCGACACTTTGCTCAAATAAGGTGTCACAGTCATATCCTTACCAAACAGATTTGAATAATATTCCAAAATATGATCCTGGATAGTAGAGGAGTCTAAGGTTAATATCCTATTCACCTTCAGAGAGAAAATACCGGCCTTTGGTTTACGACAGGCATGATTGGCATGGAAAAAATTAGTATTGTAGTCACCTGCCGCTAGCCATTTAGCTCTACTTCTATCCTGATAAAACATCTCTTACTGTTTTAAACCTAAGTCAATGGATGAGTGAGCGGCAATCTCCTCCTCATGAAGAGTCTCTGACAACCCTCCTCCAAAATGCGTTGCTGAATAGCTGTTAACTGGGATTGGGCCATAGCAACATTTTCATGCAAGTTACCAAAGACAGATTTGTTCCAAACTCTCAAACCATTTCGTAGAGCACGGAGCTTACCAGACAAAATATGCATAGGATCACCAAAAGACACTATCTCTCCAGGTTGTTGAAATAAAGTTTGACAGATCTGGATGTGAAACAATTATGATTAAGTAAACTATTATCTAAATATTATTATTAAATAATATATTTTTTTATTATAAATATCTATAATAATAATATTTTATTTTACTCTTAATAAATTATCTTTATATATAATATAATAATATCGTTATATTTAATATATTAAAAATTATATTTAACTTATAAAAATATTAAGTATATTTGATTAAATTTTTATTACATAATTTTATTTTTTTCGTATTTTATGTGATAAAAATTAATTATTAAAATTTAAATGTATATTTATATTAAAAAATAATTAAATTATAAATATATTTTTTTAATAATATTTAATACACATACAGAAAAAATTAATAATTTTAAATGAAAAAAAAGAGAAGTCAAACTTCATAACTCAAGTTAACGTCTCTACTCACTACATCACTGATTAGTGAGTTAAAAACAAATTTCTCATTTGCATCCGTTCCTGCACTATTCATATTTTTATCATTTTGCTAAAAGTTTCAAATGATTAAGGTATAATTAGTTAAATTAAAAGTGCAAGTTTAGTCAATTTTTTTTATCATGATAGTCATAGATTAGATACTAAAATTTTAATAGACAAAGCAATAAAAACTATTTCTTCTCTCATATTCCTTCCCACTTCTCCTCCCTTAGTTTCTTCCATCCCCTCAAAACAAGGACTATAAGGAAGAAAATATCAGAATCTAAATGGCAGGTTTATTTGACAAGCAAGCAGGCATATATGCAGACGCAAGGCCCAAATATCCGCCCCACTGGTTCTCAATGCTCTCTGCCCTTACTCCTAGCCATTCTTTGGCTTGGGATGTTGGCACTGACAATGGCCAAGCTGCTCTTGGGGTTAGTTTTTCTCTATATTCTGTAACTAAATTCATTTCTCTGATATATTAGAACTCCACTTTCATGTGTCTATGGAACCAAGCGACCAGTTTTTGTTTAAAAAATCCAATGGAATTTTTGGAATTTCTTGCGTCATTCCTGTTTTGGGTCTGTTGGTGTTGATTTTTTGTAACTAAAGTCTTGATCATTTCAATGATTTAATCTTTAGGGGTATCGGAGTGCTATGTTAAATTTTTAGGAGTAAACTGTTGAAATTGAGTTTGATTCTGAAGTTGAGGGGTAAACTGTTGAGATGTATGCCAATTTAGGCCTTACTTTCGGGTTTTTCAGAATTTTAGCTCGTCCAGTGACTGAGTGAAAAAATTTATGTCTACTGTATAAATCCACTGAAAAGCTGAAACAATTAAGTTACAGCTGTACCACCCAAAAATCTGGTGCCTTTTGTCATTATATCAGTCGTGAAAGTACTGAAAGTAAAAGGCAACATAAACAGTTCAAAGTTATAAACCTGAAAAGGAAAAAGAAAAAATTCAACGGAAATTCTAATTTTTTACATAACATAAATATTTGTGATATTGCTTTAAAATTCGACTCTTCTTGTAATAAAAATAAAAAGAATCCCCTCTCACAAAATATTTGGATGATCTAACATTTTGATATCTCTACATTGTTATAATGCAGAAAGGTTACAAGTCGACCACTTCAAAATTATGAAATGATTGAAACAAAGAATTAGCAGATAATGGCAATATGATCTAATGACAAGGATTTGTTCGCAGGCTGTAAGAATGGCATATTTGTTACAAAAGTCAAAATTCATGTGATTTTCTGTTCAAGTGTATTATAAGGTTTATTAACCTGAGTAAAGTTGGTATCTTTTTTTTTTTTAACTAGAAAAGTGAAGTTTGTGTGTCCATTTGTGGAGTGTAACCCTCTGACGTGA
This sequence comes from Flueggea neowawraea, assembly GCA_948243855.1. NCBI lineage: Eukaryota > Viridiplantae > Streptophyta > Magnoliopsida > Malpighiales > Phyllanthaceae > Flueggea > Flueggea neowawraea. Next base: position 2,144 of record CAODLS010949098.1, on the reverse strand, counting down.
TTGGCATACCACTTGACGCTACCAAACAACCTAACCCATTTCTCACGTTCTTTTCAATGTTCAGGATCAATTTGCCTTCCGAATTTGGAGGACGTACTAAGTGAATTTAGAAGCAAATTTATGCTTTTCTTCATTATAAAGCGAGGACCTATGTATACTCCATGATACAGACTCCTTATAATTTAATCACAAACAGATACTAATGAGAAGAGCATATCATCAGAATTGAAGAGTAAAAGAAAGCAATATGCTTTTTGGTCAATTGTTATGATATCTGCATGTATAATAGTAGGATTTGGCGTGTTTGAGCATCACCACCTCAAAGATTGTTTAACTTTATAGCTTCATGAAAATAATAAAGTGCAGATACTGGTGTTTGTATTTCTGAAAATAATCAAAGTTCAGTTCATGGTTGGCATTATGTTGTCCCGATGTGCAATGTATAATTTCAACATTTCTGTTTCATATATGAATCAGGAACACCGATGGGCACAAAATTTGACTTATTTTTATTGGGACGTAAGCACCTAGTCCAATGTTATCATGGAGATTCAATAAAAGACACAGTATGAATCTTCATTTTTTTTCTTTTTTTTTTCCCTCCAGATTCAGTGCCTTCACAAATTATCCAATTATTGGAATATTAAAGTAACGATCAATTTAGCAGTGATTTTGCTTGTAGTCAAAATATAGTTTATTTTGTAATAGTAGAAAAGGGTGAGCATTTTGGTTTACCGAAGGTTCAATCAGTATGTTACAGACCTAATAACTGCATTATCTGCAAGGCTATAACTTTGACGCTCAAAGATCTAGAAAGTTGATATACAAATCAAGAACTTATCAGTTTCTTGAGCATTTGCAGCACTTAATTTTCTTTTCTCAGATAGTAAAGATTATGAAACGATTGAAAAAAAGATTTAGCAGGTAATGGCAATGCGATCTAATGATAAGGATGTGTTCGCAGGATTTAAAATTGAAGGTCCTACTAAGACGAATACAAGTGTCGAATGTCCTCAAAATATTCGAACCAGTTCCCTTATAAAACGGTTGGAAATGGTAAAAACATAATGTAGTTTAGTTCAGAAAATTTTCTATTATATTTTAGAAAATTAGAAAACAGATATAGAAAAAAAATATTATTTTTTAATTGACAAACATATTTTCTAAATGTTTTCAATTTTCAGAAAATATAAACAAAACAAAAAATAAAAAATAGAAAACAAAAAACTGTTTTTTAAGCTCAACATAGCCTAATTATCCTTATTTAGTTGATACAATGTTTATGAACAGTATAAATAGTTATTAATATTATGCTTTTTTTTATAATTATCTTGATAATTGTTTACCAAAAATGAGATATATCAGAAAAGCTGATTAGGACTACAATATGACATGGCAAGTTAACTAGGATTAAAATGTAGAGAAGTTCATCAAAAAGTGCTATGTCAACAATCTAATGGAAAAATCAAACAGAAAAATAAGAATGATATATTTGTTTCAAAATTTGAAAATCATGTGATTTTCCGTTAACTATATGATAAGGTTTATTAACCTGATTAAAGTTGGTAGTTTTTTAATTTGAGTTTAACTCTTTGACGTAATTGCATACCTCAGAGCCCTCGCAAACAACCTAACTCACTTGTCACGTTCTTTTTCACTGTTCGGGTCCAATTTGCCTGCCGAATTTGGAGGACGTCCTAAGTCAATTTAGAAGCAAAATTATGCTTTTCTTTCTTGCACTATAATGCGAGGACCTATATATACTCAAGATACTAAAGAGTCATTACAATTTAATCACAGACAGATACTAAAGAAAATAGCATATCATCAGAATTGAAGAATAAAATGGCTGGATTATTCGACAAGCAGGCATCAATTTACTTGGATTCGAGGCCGAATTATCCCAGAGAATGGTTTTCAAGGTTGGCTGCCCTCACCTCTGGCCACACTCTCGCTTGGGATGTTGGCACTGGCAATGGCCAAGCCGCTATCAGTGTTTGTTCTTTCACTTCAACTACAGCTTAAATTTTCTTTTTCCTTTTTGTGACGTTTAGTTTATATCCAGGTCCCTTCTTTTAAGTTCACATGAATTTTATTATTTAAAAACATCTAGCTAAATTGAGGGGGGAGGCTGTTTACAAACT
>CAODLS010949041.1:0-12924 GCA_948243855.1 Flueggea neowawraea | reverse complement strand
TCCGGTTGAAGCCAGCCTTCTGATGGAGAGCAAAGCAGGATAAGTCTGAGCTACATCACAGCAAGTCTTCTTACGAAACACCCTGCAAAGCGTCAAATCTTTGGAACCCCTGCTTACCTTCTTTGGAGGTTTTCCTTCAGACGCAAAAGGCGGAAAACGACCACCCTTTGAAACACAAACTCCATCGAGTTCCCCTGCATGGACAAAGTGAAATCTTTAGTTTGATAAATACCCACATGCTTATTAATATAAAAAGTTTCCACTACATCATATTTATCCCTAAAATTCATCCAAATCACAACTAATATGCAATAACTACAACACGAACAAATTAGAAAGGGATGGAAATATAAATTAGTGATTTCTTAGTTCCACACAAGAAAATAAGATGAATCCATTACCACTCTTATCCTAAAGACACGAGCTTTATACCAACATGGTAACTAAAAGATCAAGACACAACATAAAGAACAACTCAGGAAGTAATAAACATCAAAATTTAATCAATTGTTCACACTGTAAAGACAAACTTTAATACCAACATGAAAAAAATTGAAATCGGGTTCTTCAGTTCATGAAATGAATGCAGAGAGTCAACTTAACAGTGACCAAATTGAAATCAACAAAGAAACGTAGATAGAAGTCCGTTACCGAAAGCAAAGGAGACCTGTAGAAGGAGCAACAAAGCAACGAGCCAAGAATAAACCCTCTTCTTCATTGTTTTGGTCCTCATTGGATTCAGACAAAAAGTGAAATAGAATTTGAGAGAGAAGACAGCTCCTAACGGAGCATTGATTACCGTGACAAACTGATACGTTCAACTGAAAACATTCAGGTGTGTCCTTGAGGACCTTGACTCCCTGTAACGTCGACGGTTCCACCGGAAAAATAGAGATCCGACCTAAGAATCGGTTTGGGCCGCCCATTTAGTGACGACTCTGATACTTCAAACGGGCCCTTTTAATAATCGACGAATTTAACTACTATTTTAAAAATTTATAGAAATTATAGCGGAGATTAAAAGCTGAAGATATTTACGAATGCGATAATCTTCTTTTTTTTTTGTAATTTTTAATTTTGTTGTTCACAAAAAAATGTAGTTTGTATGAAATTGTTATATTTTGAAAGAGAAAATTTTATAACTACAAAGAGTGTAGATGTCACGTCTATTTTATAGTTGACGTATCTTCAACTAATTTTTATTTGTTTTAGAAATTCCGACTAATCTTCGTTCATTTCTTTAGGTTCCAGTGAGGTAATGAAAGAATTTTGTGTTCTAAAGGATTCAAACTTATGATCTTACATAAATTTCTCAACTTTAAAAATATTCACTATCATTCACTCATTTGAGTTATCTTTCTAAATTTGTACTCTTTCCTATTGACATTGTATATTTTGAAAATATGTGAGTGGTGTAGGAATTGTATTTTTACAATTTTTTTTAGTTTTTATCTATCTTGTATCTATCCAATTTCTGTCTTGCTCAAATGACACATCTCAAAGGACAGGAACTCCCCTGTATAGTTCAATGAAGCTTGGACAAGGAAAGGAACTCCCCTGTATAATCCAATGAAGCTATTGAAAAAGTCAAAGCTGAGATGTCATTCTCATCCCAGCAACTCAAATTCCCATAATTTTCTTCCAACATTATCTACCAGAAATAATTTAGGTATGATAATAACAGTATGATTTTTTTATTTATTTTTCATTTATCAAACTGCAGAGCATTATAAGTCTGCAGTTTATCCTCTTCAAGGGAGATCCAGTGTATATAGATTTCCCAAGTTGACTGCATTTAAGAGTTGAATGATATTAACAATAAACTATAAGCAGATGAATCAGAACTTGGTCTTCGAATATTGCTCCAAGTTCTTCGAAGATTGCTCCATCATGGGCAGAAAAAAAAAATGATTGTTGCTCCATCATTACCATATGTGATAATTTTACTGATAAGTCTGTCAAGAATAGTTGACTCCTATAGTAATAAAGTACGAACTCATCGATCATCAGATGTAAAATTTCATTCTTAAAACTCATTTTTCATTAATTACAACTTCTTTTCATTGGGTTTAATGACCAAAAAAATACTAAACTATTAGGGTTGTATATAATTGCTCCCTCAAACTATCAAACTTTTGGACGTTATATCATTTCTGGCACATGTTAACTTTCTCCTTAAAAATTCCTTTTAAAGGTGGCATCCATATCATCATAAGAAATATTGACATACCTACTCATGCTCCATCTATTCATGTAATTCACAATCTAAAGTAGAAATCGATCGCTTTGCGACTTATCTTAACCCCTTTAAATATCAAGAGTCTTAGAATAATGCTAAATGGCATAAGTATGATCAAACCATTTGTTATTTTTTATTACATATTTTAAAGAATATAAAAAATAATAAATTAAATTATCAACCAGGTCTCAATGCATGATAAACCAATAAATAATAATGTTCATACAAATGTATCCATTATATAGATTCAGTGAACTCAAATTTTGAAGATAATATAATATCATTAGGCACTCTTATCATAGACTTTCTCCTTATCATAACACACCCCATATAAACACAAAATTACTAAATCCAAATTTCTCCTTTCTTATCATGACCCACAGTTATAAAAGACATATTCCAGTCCCACCATACACATAATTGAGAACCCACCATTCTTTGAAAGCTTCTCTACAACCACATCTCCTACTACTAGATTCACATTGCTTTGCCTTTACCAAACACGATCAAACTCACATCAAAATCATCATAATGTTGCTTCCATGATTCCATAACTCTCGTGTTGACACAACTGAAAATTAATAACAAAGAGTTGTGGCTACAAACACTTGTATACACACACACACACGCACACAGATCATAAATCTACATTGCCAACCACCTACGATATATTACACAACCCGTCTCACTCAACACCACAAAGGGTGTGCATAAGATCATCCGAACCACCGCGATGACAACGTGTCTACAAAACTACAATGACACAAACAAACACAGAATACTACAGACCAAAACAACCGCGGAAGGAGAAAATGTTACACTTAGGAACAGCCAGAGGTGGTGGTTAACGTTCGAGCCACATCATATGTCAGACGTCGTAAGAAGAAGAAGAACTCCTGGGTCTAACCTCGTTTGCCTTCTCGAATGCATCCGATGTTGACCTCCTTCGAAATCTGAACGACTCTCTGCTTCCTTATTCACAACATATAATCAGTCATGTCAGAAATCATTATTTATAACTTAACAAAGTTTGCTGTAATATCACACACGTAATTACAAAAATCACAGAAATAATAGCCACTACTACTAAACGCTTAGGTCAAGATTAAGATCGTCTTCACTCTTCAGTACTAACCGAATCCTATTGTCACATGTATACTATACGTAATGGTGCTGAAATCGTCCTCAATTCTAATGCTAACACTAAGAAAATTAATACTAAATCATCTTGAACACTAGCGCTAAAACTACAAATTCCACTAAATGTACACAAAACAAGAGTAAGATAGACTCTAAATACATTTAATAAAAACATAAACTGAGCTCTAACCCTTCAAATTATTTAGTTAATCAAAGTATAAAATTGATAAACAACTATACAATAAGTGCCCCAAGTAGCACGTAACTACAAAGGTGTACGAGCGTAGCCATTTTAGCACTAAACATTTGGTGAAGGATTATCACTCTAAGCAAGGAATAGCACAAAAATCTCACTAACTTCTTTGATTTCGATGTGACAAACCAACTAATGCACTTCTAAAAATATTTGCCTATTGGTAGCTATTCGACAAAATACGTCGACCTCCCACTTATTTATTTTAATACATATACATTTTATTCCACAAGCTTGCTCCAATTAGGCAATTTTTGATTAACAACCAATTCCATGCATACTATTGTACGTCAACCATGGGCATAACAGTCATTTTACTACCTCCATGTATCCCAAAAAACGGGACTCCATTACCCACCACTATCCGCTTGCCAAAAAGAACCTACTAGCATCGAAATGACAAATATACCTTCGCCAATAAGCTTCTACATATGAAGATAATAGGGACTGGACCGCCATTTAAAATTGAAACCAGAGCTTACCAGGTGAAAATGGAGAAACCGGAGGAGTCGAACCGGCGGGTGAAACTGGCGGAGAGCCGGTCGGGTAACCAGGTGGTTTTACTATCATGATACTCCGAGTCACTCTCATCGCCTCCTCCGACGGTTCGTCACCGTACGATCTCCCGTTCCCTCCCTGATCGGATTCTGATAAATCCCACACGGAAATAAGAAAAAAACGCGTCAGACATTATAATCTCAATCCCAGCCGTCGGATCACAATCCCACTGCTCAAATCTCTCACGATTTCGACGGAATTCCATTGTTTTCAGCAACGGATTTACGGTTTCGTCGTTAATTCCGTTAAACAGTTAATATGCACGCATTATTTATGTCCCCTTTTATCTTTTCAAGGTTAAGAGTTTCAGTTATGTGCTTAAATGCGCCGCCGGTGAAACATGCATACCCTTGCCGGAGCTTGGCCTGAAACTGAAGGTGGAGTGCTTCCGTAGCTTGCCGAGGCCGTTGTCGGGGCGAGGCCCAGCGACAGTGTCGTCCCACAGCTGGTCGAGTAGACCCATAACGCGAGAACGGCAATTTCCGCTGCGCACGATAGCGAAACACCTGTGTATTATCGGGATCGGAACTCTGTACCCCGCATAGAGGGAGTAATAGTGTTAGGGGGTGGAGTTATTTATTGACGCAGAGAGGCGTTAAAGGTCGAACAAGTCTGTAGGGGTCAATTTAATTTGTGACCGTAGATCTGGATCAAGGAGTTTTTGTGACGTGGCATGTGGATCGGTAACCACGTAGGTTGGGATAAGATGGATGCGAAATGTGGGGCCCAAAGTCTCGTAGATTTTAAGAGAAGAGGGTGACACGTGGTAGTGATAGATGTGGACACCATGTCACGTGACCGTCATCCCTATTTTTAAGTACTAAAATACCCTTCTTTTTTAATCATATTAACTATAAATGGTCTCCATCTTGCAGTTTATTACATTATTGTCCACTGTGTATCACTGTGTCTGCACGGAAGTAGCCGCCATTGATAATAATTTTTTTTTGAAAAAAAAGTGCAATTATTTGCGGACAACAAAAATGCAATTATTATATTTTTTTTAATTGAAAAAGATGATTACCTATTAGGCTGATAATAACACTGTTAGAATATAGAGATAAGTTACTGTATTTTTATGTCGTAGTTCATTTTTTTGTTGGATGACGGATTATATGAGTTAGGCGCAGGGTCTATTGACCCGCACCTGATGCTTAAACTTTCTTTTAATCAAAATTTGATCATTGGATCGTTTTGATTCGACAGTCAGATTTACTCAAACGATATTAAAATAAAATTGTGTTTATTAGAAAATTGAGTAGATATTCTGCGGGACTTTTAAAATAGCATCTGGATTACTGATGAAAAACTAAAAAGTTAAGAACTAAGGAATTTAATAAAATAACAATAAAAACGCTGAGCAAATATTCTGCGAAAAAACTTCAGGGACTATGAGTTACGAATAACTTTAGGTCTAAATTCCAAGTAAAAAAATGTCTAAATTGTTTATTAATTATTTGATTGTCATTTTTTTAAAATTATTTTTTTACAAATTTCACTATGATATTTTTTGTTAATTTTTATTTAATTTTTTTTATTACTTTGTTATGCTGGACATATCACATTAATGCTCAACATATTTAAGTTAGGCTCATTAGGAATTGATTTTCTTTGACATTGAAAAGAAAAGCTACTTTTAAGTTAGGTTCATTAAGTTAAGTGTGTATATATAATTGATGGAAGAAATTATTTGATATTTGTTTGTTTGGAGAAAAGGAAAATAGACGTTGAACAAGTTATACGGCACAAATTTGTGAAAAAGCAGTCCGTATTCTTGTCCACAAGTGCAAGACTTTGAGTGTGACCTACTCTATTATCTTAATTGTGGTGGGTACCATTCTTAATGGGGAAATATTATTATTTAAATAACTTGATGGCTTAGTTTTGCTATTTAATTGTCAACATTTTTCTTTGTTCGTATCTTTTTTTTAAATAATATCTTAAGTATGGATTCACCTAATTATTTGCCTAACACTTTGTAGATTAATAATTGAAGGTATATGATTTGAATGCCTTGAACTAGTTCTCCCACTGTACATGTCTATTGTCTAGTGTGAATATCGTATATTGTTAGAGACAATAGCGGGAAATTCCTTTTGTTATTAAAACTTTTATGAAACCTTTTACATGCTTTGATTTGATTATTGCTGATTTATGCTGAAATTTTAGCAAACCCTTTCTGATTTGCGAGTTGAATTTGTAGAATAATTTATGAATTTTGTTACGCACATACTCTTTTCGTTCCATAATAATAGACAAATTTTCTTTTTTTATCTATTTCAAATTATAGACTTATTTTTTTTTAAATTAGTGGTTGTATGTTATTTTACTATATTGTCTCTTTTTAATACATTAAAAATTATTTTATTAATTATTAAGATATAATTTTAAGAATACTATTATTTTTTTTAAAAAAAATAGTAATTCAAATCAATTTTCTTAATCTATATGAAAAGGCCATGGAGTATTAATTAGCAACTATCCTAATATGCATTTTTTCGCAAAGATTATGAATTTGATAAGCTTGAGTTGATTTTGGTATGGATGGCCGAGGGTCTTGTCTGATGGTAATGAATGTTTTGATGATTTATTAGCAAGATAATTATTCCTACCGTTTAGTAATCACAAATCACTTTTTATGATGCATGATCTTATATTTGATCTGCAAACATTGATATTATTCCATTGCAAGTCTTCTTCAGCTGCCAAAGAAACCCTGCAATCGAATCAATTTGCAATGCCTTGATATCAGAGAGTTTGAAAGAGAGGTCATTTTATATTGGTAAGTTGACAAAATTGCACACGCCTAATAAGTTCATCGTTGGAAATGTTCCTGGACGCCAAATTGCAGAGTTGATGAAGTTTTCCGATCTACGAGGAGAACTTCACGTGACACGATTGGAAACTGTGCTGAATGTTCAGGATGCAGAGAATGCCAAGATGAGGGAGAAACATGGGCTTCATGGTTTGGTGTTAGAATGGACTTATCAAGGCTTTCAATAAAGTCATATGTAGGTACAATGTTTCCTTTATGGCTTGGCAATCACTCATTGAACAGTATGACAATTCTAGAGCTTTGCTTCTGTTGCCTAAGCACCTTCCAGGACTCCAACAAATAGAAATATGCAACTGCCCGAAGCTAAAAGTTCTGAGGCTGGTAATGCTTCCTTCCCTTAAAGAATTAGTAGTCAGAGGATGTAAAGAAGTGGATTGGACTAATGTGCCCGACCTTGAATCCTTCACTAAGTGGGAAATCGAGAATATTGCAGGTCTTGTGAGTTCTGAGGATTCTATCAGAGGGGATTTAGCAAAGCAGAGAAATGATTCATATCACAACATTTCTGCCCGAGACAATGCAGCAACTACCATCCAGTTAGCATACAGATACCGATTGGTTAGTTCAAAAACTGGCATAAACCAGTCATCAGGGGCACTCGGTTTTTTTGCCCCTTATAATGCAATAAGAATTCAATCCCATCACCAAACCAAAAATGCTACAATTTGAATCAGCTCTTAAATTACATATGACCAATACATTAAGTTTCAAAATTAATTCATATCTACATCTCATCAGAGCAGAAAGTGATGTGTTTACAAGTAGTTGGGCTCCCAAACTCCTAAACTCGGCAGTTCTGGAACACATAATCCACAAGTCATGATCCACACACAGTAATGATCGTCGGACCAATTATTTTCACGAGTGTTCCAAAAGTTTAGATATCTGATCAAATAAGTGAAAACCCGATTTGGCCTTCGTTGAGAAACCAGAGAGCCTTTATGATAAATGTATAAAGCTCTCTATCAACTTCAACACAAGTTTTGATTCATCCCACACATTAGCTATCCCAGAGTTTCTTCAGGTAACAATAGCCATTACAATCTGCCAGAAACCGGTGTTGTAGTTGACTATCAAATTTATTTTGGCATTCACTAAAATTCATGTTGGATCCATTAATATTGAAAACGACTCTATTACCATTCAATGACACAAGATTGGTATGACTTAATATCAGATATCAGGAAAGATAACTCAAATGATTAAAGATCAACTCAAAAGAGCTGCATTTTTCCTGAATCCAGTAAACAACGCTCATACATTTTCCTTTTCTTTAGTAAAATTAAAGTTCAAACAAGCATGAACAAAAGTTTCCAGTCCCCAAAAACTTGCAAGATTGTCATTACCGAATCATCACAGTTTCAGAATAACATCAAACAACACAGAACATGATCCATTTTCTGACTGATGTTTCATAGGACAGACAATCACAAACACACCACAAAGCCTCTCCTCAAATAAGCTTAACACCAGCTTCCGTAACAGAATCGACCACAGCTTTCACCTTGCCATGGTACTTCTGTTCTCTTTTCAAGAAAACAGTGACTGCAGGAATGCCTTTGAGCAGCAATCGTTCCCCAAGTATCTTCCCAATCTTGGCCGCGGCGGCAACGTCCCTAGTGCTCTCCATGCTTGACCTTAAGGCCTTCTCTTGAGAGCTCGCGGAAGATGCTACTGTGGCACTTGGTGAATGTATCACTTGGGCACTCACGAACTTGTTTGTAAAATGCATCTTCAAAACATAAGGCTTCAAAAAGTTTGTAATTCTCGGCGGCCGAACTGGTGGTGGGATAACCATCTTTTCCCTGCAAATTAATAATGCAACTCAATAATTTACCGCAAAAACTTAAATTTTTTAGGGGAAAAATGCATTTTATTTTCTACCTCCAATAAATTCGCTCAATTGAGAACAAAATTCATGACAGAAAAACTGTCAATCCGTCAGATCAATGCAACAAATATTAGATTTTAAAATCACACAGAAACTACCAATGTGCATAAAAAAGATGAAAAAATATGATCAATACAAGATCGAGAAACAAAACATAAGTAAAACCCTGGATTTTAATTCCTCCTTATCTCATACAAAGCGATAATTTTCTCTGTCAAGCGTTTCATCGAACAGGTTCCGTGTATTAATCCGATTGATCCATTCATAAGTCTAACGCAAAGTAAATACTGCGAATAATGACCAGATATATGACTGAATAAAAAAATTATATGAACAAACAAAATTGTTTGCATGTAAAAATTTAGATGGATGGTGGCATCGAAGTGAGGAGGCGCTACCCCGTCGATACACACGATGAGAGAGAACAGAGAAGTGAGTGTCGACTGTCGAGTGAGGGAGAGCCGAAAAGATGAGAGAGGCTGCTGAACGCTGAGCCGGAGTGGCGTCGGAGTGTGAGGCTGTGCCGGCCTAAGGGAACCAAAGCCGAAACGTGAGGGTTCGGCGGTGGTCAGTGGAGTGTTCTAATTGGGAATGGTGACTGAGCGGCGTGCGTCGATCGAGAGAGAGATAGAGGAAAACTGGATAATTAGGGATTGTGTTCTTCAAAGTTCAAATAGGGAATGGCCGAGACGGGTGAGTCATGAATGGCTGAGTAACGCCGTCGTTTTAATGTCTTCATCTGACAAAAAAAGTTGTTCTGTTTGGTCTTTATATTGCTTTTTTTTATTTTAGTAATTTCTTTAATATATAAGAAATATGCATTGAAAATATATAGTATACATAATTGTGAGTAATAATTTTTTTATAAAAAAATTATACCAATTTTTAACGGTAATACAAGTATAAATAGAATAATCACATCTAATAAAAATTAATATAATTGATATATATACTACGTTGGTTCAATTCAATAACATTTTAAATATAAAAAAATAATAATAATCTCGAATTAATATCTTTCAAGAAACAATGATATTTAGTGTGTATGTTACTCAATGTTAATAACATTTAATATGTGCATCTATGAACACCTATGAATATTTTCGTACAACTTTGAACGTTTATGAACATCTTTGAACACATATAAGCACCTATAAATATCTTTGTACATCTTTAAACTCTTTTGTACACCTATGAACACTTTTGAAAGCATATGTACACGTTTGAACAATTATGAACATTTTTAAACACATATAATACACACACACACATATATAAAATTTTTGGTTCTTTGGATCGGGACTGTTCTCGGTACAAGTCTTTCTAAAGATTCCGAACCGTCCCACATAAAACTTTCGGGACGATTCGGTTCGGAGAAAGTCAAAAGTCAATGTTTTTTTGGTTCTTGTTCTTTTTCAATTTGGTTTGAGAATATTCAAGACCCGTGAGTAGCCCTATAAAAGAGTACGTGAATGACTTGGGTTTTTGTTGTGTTGAGATGTTAAGGAAAAAAGTAGGTCAGGTTTGTGGCTAAAAACGATGTCAATAAATTTGGTGATAATTACGTTATACAGCACAAAAAATTTGCAAATTTTGCTTTGTCGGGCTGAGTATGTTTATTACAAATACACTTTACAATATTTTCGTGCGTACGATTGTAATTTTCAAATTTACGGACTGTTTATATATGTTTATATGTTTTTTATAAATAAGATTCAATGAACTTCGATCAATATATAAACATGAAACAACGTATAAACAAATATAAATAACGTATAAATAAATATAAACAAATGTAACAATATATAAATAACATATAAATAAATGTACACAAATATAAACAACGTGTAAATAATATTCAAACAATTCCATAAAAATGTAATTTTAAAAAATTGGTTATGTAGTGCGTGTTATTTTGGAAATTTATTAAAATATTGAAAGTTGACAGAGTAAATTTATAATTTATGTATCTTAGTAACGTGTATATGTAATTGACCCATTAATTTGTCCAGGATTGGGCTGTGAAGGTGTAGTTAGGTTTGCCATTTTGGACTATGTGGATCATTTTGAATTAGGCCCGTTTCAATTGATTGTTAATGAAAAAGTGTTAATTATACAGACTGTCAATTTTTAGACCACACTTTTTAAAAATGATAACTCATGTTTTAATTCTATAGGAATATCAGTTTTTATGTTTGTTTTTTAAAAAATGTCATATGTTTGAAACTATAGTTTAAAAATACCACATTCATTTTTATATATATTTTAATTTTTTGTTTTATTTTTAAACTTTTTTCTCTCTCTTCATTTTCTCTCTCACTCTCTTTATCTCATCCCAAACCCTAGCTACCACACCAAACCTACCTACCCCACTCCGCCGCTACCCACCCCACGCCACCCCACAACCTTTCTCTTTCTTTCGTTGCTCCTCTCCGTCGATCTCTGTTCGCGTTCTCTTCTTCGCCGCTCTCTCTATCGATCTTTCTCTCTCTCATTTTCTCTTGCGTGTCTTCGTCGCCTTTATTGCCCTTGTTGCCTCTTCGTTGATCTCTCCTTTCATCGCTCTTCGCCGTCTTTTCATCGATCTCTCCTCTCATCGCTCGTCAAAGAAATGTCGCGGCTGGAAAGAAGCGACGACGTGGTTGTAAGGGACGCAAACACAGTGGCGGCAGTGAAAAAATTCTGCTAGGGTTTTCTGTATAGTAGGCGGTGTTGGATCATGGGTGATCAACATTAAAGATCCTTTATGTGTTTTGATGATGAACAAAATGATATTGTCAAAGCCTCACTCGAGTAAGATATCTATTCACTCGAGTAACATTTGTGCCCAGTTTATTTCACTCGAGTAATGCACGAAGAACAGAGGAATGGGATACGAGCTCAAGCTACTCATTCGAGTAACAAGAAAAGTGTCACTCGAGTAATCCATGTGCCATATCACTCGAGTAAGCAAGAAGTGTCACTCGAGTAAGGCAGAGTTCAAGGTGTCACTCAAGTAATCAATGCATCAGATCACTCGAGTAATTGAAAGGTGTCACTCGAGTGAATCATCAACCCAGAAAGCTGCAACGGACATAAATGCATTCCAACGGTCATATTCTCACCACCAACGGTCATATTGAATGGAATGGCTATAAATACATCAAAGAAAAGTAGAAAAACGTGGATGATCATATAGATTCAAGTCCCAAACATTTTCATCTTTCCCCTCACTCCAAAATACCAAAATCAAGCTAGAGAGAAGATCAAGAGCATCAATCAAACACATGTACTCCTAGCATAGAGCTTTCATTTTTTGTAAACGTTTTGTAAACACTTTGAGAGTGAGAAAGGTTTGTTGTAAGCCTAGAGAAAACAACATTGTAAGGCTTTAAAGGTATGAGCCGGAATCAACTTTGTCTAGGCTTTAGAGGTGTGAGCCGTAATCAATCTTGTTGGGTTTAGAGGTGTGAGTCGTAATCAACATTGTTGGCTTTAAAGGTGTGAGCCACAATCTACCTTGGTATAAGATTTTTTTGGATTGAGCCGGAATCAATTTTCGAGATAATGGAAATCCTAAGTGAGACTTAGGTAGTAGACGTAGGCATGGTTGGTCGAATCACTATAAATTTTGGTGTTGTTTTCTCTCTTATTTCAACTCATTTTCGCTCTCCAAACTCAACTAAGGTATCCCCGAGAAAACTCTTCAACAGGCGGCGACAAGTTTGAGGCAGATGAAACCCTAGATTTCTTGAATTAGTGTAAAATTATTTTTAAGTCCCTGAAAATGCTATTTTACCATATAATGTCCATGAACTTTTTGTTTTTTAATGTTGAACTTTTGTTGTTTTAAAACTCATTTTAACATTTTCTTAAAATATTAATTTTTTTCATAATAGTGTACAATATAATGTACATCATTCTGTGAACTATTGTAAACGTCAAAATCTACTATGAAAAAAATATTTTTTAAAGAAAAAATTCGTCTAATATTTCTAAAAAAATTAAAGAATTATTTTAGACTTTTT